>PNEQ01115218.1:0-10122 GCA_003012365.1 Medauroidea extradentata | reverse complement strand
TACGTGTGACGTCACATGTCGATGCTTGTTGAAAACAAACTCTCTCGTCCCGTGTTAAACAGTGATATAATTTTTGTCCCTGTTGTAATAATCCAGTAATAGAAGAACTGTGCTAATTCTTTTGTTTTCCGAATTAATTAAAATCACCGTAGTCACAAACAAAGCCAGATAATGTTGCAGCGTACTCGTAGTTCTTTTGTATATAGTGACGTAAATAGTAAACGTGCATCAAACCTATATTTATATTTTTGTGATCATTGTTTAAATAACTCCAAGATTACGTTATGTGATTTTGTATAATGTGTTACGATTTCGTCTACGAGTTGTTTTACACATTAAATGCCTTTCCCAGGCATTTAGTGAAGAAATCTTGAAACACATCATTATGGGAATTTGACAGTAAAATCGTAGAATGTAAATTTCGTATTATATGGAGAAAATTAACCAAACTTGTCCTTTAACAAGTCAAGTTACCCCACAAAATGTTGCAGAACAGACCTACTAAACACGAACGTTTCATCACTACATGAGTGCAGAAAGGCATTAAAAATAGGATACCAAAATTCGTAATTTTAAACATTTTATGGTAGGCCTAGCTCAAGTTGTTGTTTAACACTTTCCTCAAAGAGTATTTTATAGTTACGACTTCATTTTTGGAGGCAGAGGTACAGACATTTACAGGGTATGGACACACAACATTGTAGGATAGGAGCACTATACATGTGAGGCAGGGACATATAAAATCATGGAGCAGGGGTATATAGAACTACATAAGGAAGGGGAACAGAAAATTGTAGGAGAGGATCACAAAAATGTGGGGCAGAGACATTAAACAACATGGAGCAGAGGTACAGAAATATGTAGGGTAGGACCACTAAAAATATAGGACAAGGTCATTAAAATATTGCAGCAAAGATACAGAAATATGTAGAGTAGGAGAACAGAAAGTTGTAGGGTAGGACCACTAAAAATTTTATGTAGGGACTTGAAGAACTTGAAGCAGGGGTAGAGAAATATATAGAGTACAAGAACAGAAAGTTGTAGGATAGGATAACTAAAAATGGGTAGGAACATTAAAAACCTTGGAGCAGAGGTGCAGAAATATGTAGGGTAGGACCACCAAAAATGTGGGGCAATGTCATTAAAATCTTAGAGCAGAGGTAGGCCTACAGAAATATGTAGGGTAGGTGAACAGAAAGTTGTAGGGAAGGACCACTAAATATGTTGGGTACAGACATTAAAAACCTTGGAGCAGATGGACAGAAATATGTAGGATAGGCGGACAGAAAATTGTAGAGTAAGTCCACTAAAAAAGGTGGAGGCAGTGACATTAAAAACATGGGGCAAGGGCGCTACAAATTATGGGGTAATAAAATGCATGACACGAACATTCTATGAACCATTATATTACTAACCTTTAGTAGCACACATTTTAAAAAAATGTGCCCGTGTAAGCTAACAAAACCACAAAAATCAATCGCCTACAATTAACAAGATGTTACAAGATTACATACGAAAAAATTTGCCAGCCTCTAATGTTCGTCAGCAGCAAAGTTGTTTAAGCCTACCTAACTGAATTGCCTCTGACTAATGTAGCCTATTGTGAAACTACACTAGTATGAACATTCCTACAAAAATTTACAAAGACGATTTTAATACATGCATCATAACTTCGTACGTTGTATCAATCTTCGCCCTGTGTACTGAAGAATGAATTTTAACAAATCGCAAGGCCCGTTAAAAGCGTATTTTTTCGCTATGGGTATTAAATTCGTTCGTCTCCGATGCTATTAGTTTGCGTGGGAAGTCCTGCGATCTCTTGTTTTCCATTCTTTAGGCCTAAACGAAAGTTATTGTATTTATTAACGTAATTACGAAAATACGTCGGGAAGCGAAGCTGAGTTCTCAATGCTAAACTTTCAAAACAAACTTTCGCGGGTGTTTTTCAAAACAACATGCTTGTTTACTCCCAGATATTGTTCGGGTGGTCATAGCAACTTGCAACTGCCTTCCTGCCATTTCGCTTAAAGCGAAAAATGGCACTTGCCCTCGGCTAGTAAAACTGGCAGACCACGCGAACAAACCTTAGATCTTAAAATACTATTATAACCAGCACAAGCTGATTTTTTTAACAAGAAATTTACTATTATTCATTTCTCCTTTACAATCTGTAAAATGTGTTATTTTAACAACCATAATAATATCGCAAAAAGGTTCTGTAATTGGTTTTAATTGTTTTATTTTTTCTTCTCCATTTGTGTAAATAATATCTCCAATAGTTGTAACAAGATGATTAGTATTTAAATGTTCTGTAAGAAAAACATAATCCAAATCTTTCGTTGGTTGGTATTATTTTATTACCATGAAGTTCTGTTATAGAATGTTTCTTTTGTTTGTAGTAGATATTTTATTTTCGACTTTCATGTATATAAAAAAATTTCATTAAGTTTATAAAAAAATAGTTGGAATAAAATTAAAAAAAAAAAAAACATAAAACAAACCATCCTAAAACATTATATTTATTAAAGATAGTTAGAATAAAAATATAAAAGTTATAAAAACAATCTATCCAAAATATAGACAAATAGAAATAAATTATACAATAACCCAACCCTAAAATTTCTAATACATCTAACCTAACTCAACACTAGAAATGTATAAAAATTTAGGTAATTAAAAAAGGTAGTTGAATTTGGGTAGTTGAAAGCAAAGTGGTGAAATTTTCGTACCTATTTGAAAAGTATTGATAGCAAACAATAGCATTTCATTTTGTTCATTAAAATTCAAAATTATATTTTAAATAATACCTTTTATAGTTAAAATTTTTATTTCATTTACGATCGTTTGCATTCATTAAATTTTAGCAATACTTTTTTATCTTGTTTTACGGTGATATTTTGACTATTTCTTGATTATAAGTTGCAAACCAAATGCCTCAATATTTCGATAACTTTGGGGAATTAGTTCTTTGTGTCATTTTTGTGACACGAAAAAGGTTTCTGTATTCGAACCGGCAATTACCTTCTACTCAAGAGAGCTCGGAAATTCTTATATCTCCGAAAATGGATTGTTCAACTTCCGTAGCCAATGTACCAATGGCCTCGCAATTAGTTGCGCTGTAAAAATTTTCTCCGCCGACAGCTTTGGAATCGGCCATTGTTTGAATAATTCACCTGCGGTGCGAAGTCGCGTGATAAGGCTAAATCGCCAATAAGTCACCTGGTCTTTTCTGTTTCACGGTGAGCGAAGGCCATTTGCCGCCGTATCAAGTGACTAGTTATATCAACATTGACTGTATACAGCTAGACCGAGGCAGAACTGTTAAAATCAATATTATTAATCGGCAGGGGCACTTATACATTAATTGTGGTGTATCAGCCACCAGCGACGAGAAGCCACTTAGAAGTTAAGTCCCAATAACTGTCTTAATAGTTTTTATGTTCGTTGAAAGATTGCATGTCCTATATGTATGCATATTCTTTCACCGCTGTTTTTCCCTTTTGCTCGAAAATATTTTTTTTTTTTTGTAAATTAGATCATTTAGAATTTCAACTCTAGAATTTATAACGGTGTACGTGAGAGAATTTCAAGTGGTACCGAATGCCAGTGGAATTTTTATTAGATGTTACTAAGGAGTACTAAACAACGGTTGCTAAAACTCACTCAAACATTTGGTGGCAATGTTAAAAATAATTTAGAAGTCCTGGTAAAAACTTCCCCATAAGTGTCCGTTAATGTTCCACTTATGGAAACTCGCATATTTATGAAACTTCTCTAGGATGCTGGCACAATAATGCGTACGGTTATTTTTTTAGTTTCTTCTCGTAGTTTTACATACCGCATGTTTAATTTATGAAAGGAAATTATGTACAGTAAAATAATGTTTCCGTTAATTAAACTGACATTTCCATTAAATCATCCGTAAATTCACGGAAATTATCAACAGTGTGGCTTTGAACAAAATAGAAACTGTGAACGTGTTTATCATTTTTGGAATTTAAGTTTTGATTTTTTTACCATGCAATATACCACCGATATTTCATAATGTCAATTTAAGTTAAATGAAGTAAGGAATTCGAATGTTTCACTAACGAATTTGGTTCCATGAATTCTTTATCTAAAACTGATAAGGGACATATAATTATGTCCCAATACAGAGAGCGTATTATTTCTTTATTTCTAATGTTTGGACTTGCGATTTTTTATTTCATTTAACCAAAGTTTGGCATTATTTATGGAGGGCCATAACCTACCACACACATTTTACGATAGACTGACACCATATTGAAGCTGTAAGTAACGGAAAGGCAATATTTCAGTAAGCCAATGAATGTGTCATTTCGTGTTCTTTATCCACATGTTAAGAGACAACAACTGTCGCCTACCAGCAAAAAAGCATTAGGTAAACTATTTCCTTTTTACAATTCAAGTTTAGTTGAAATTATTTTGGTACACTTCTAATAAATGTAAGTATGTACTAATAATGTTGTTTTAAGGTAGGCTTAATTAAGAACTGGGACAGACACAATTTTATTAATTTTTTTTTGTTGGCGTATTCAAATATACATTTAGGTCTCTGTGTCGAAACTTTTCATGTATAACAAAAACTGTTTTGAGTTTGGCCCGATAGTTAAACGTTTGGAGTATGTTGTGCCTTCGTGAAGTCGCGCATTTGTAGTAGTGAACCAACACACTATTCAAATGCACGACACACGTCATTAACCAAAACACTGGTTTATTAAAGGGAATAGAGATATTAGCTTACGTTTTTTCACATTTATAATACATAGTTTATTATTTAGTTTAACTTTTTGAAATAATACGTCATTTTTTAAGTTACTCTTGTGACCACTGTAGCCGCTCGCATTAAGTGAATCACTTTTCCTTGTCAGTTGTTCTCCGTAAGAAAATAATGAATATATATTAATGTAACAATTTATGAAAATTTAAAAATGGTTTTATCCACATCTTATGCCAAAAATGCTTATATATATATTATATATTAACATAAGTTAAAATTTAAAAATGGTTTTATCCACACCTTACGCCAAAACTTCTTATATATATATAAACATAAGTTATTAAAAAAAGATTAATTCAAGGTGGCAGATAAACTGAATGGTCTTGTATGATGCATGCCACTACTAGCGAATATAGTTTAGCAACAAAAAAAAGTAACATAAAAGGACTAGTTACGAGAATATGAGCAAGAAAAATACGAAAGTACCAAACCAAGGAATCTAGGAATATCCTTGGTCAAAAAATGTACAAATACAGTAATTCCGAAATACGAATATAGTGCGGTATAAAATGAAATAAAAAAAGTCAAACAGACTAGGACCAAAGAAACGCGCATGGCAATGGCAACAGTGATGGACGAAAGACAACGAGGGAAATACAAATAAAAAAGCCACATGAAATGGTCGTAGACAAGACAAAAACCAACATTAAACACAGACGATAATAATAGGCTCAATTCGACAACAGACGTGGGGACTGGAATCTGTTTCAGACTTCAGGAGCACAGAAAATCTGATGAACTCCAACAGACTAACTCTATGTTTAGTTCTTTGGTATATTTTTGTTGCTCATTTTCTCGTGAGTCCTTTTATGTTACTGCGGGTTTAGGCGATTCAACAACATTCATTAGCAATGGCGTCTATACAAGTAAACCGATCAATTTGTCACACACCGACTTGCAAACATCATTCAATGATCTCATCAGGCTGGTAGATTGTACCAAAGGGGTCCTGTTTAGATTTCCCACGGCTATACATAGATAGAAAAAAAGCTATATAGTCGCTTATGTATATTTTTAGTGTGTGAATTAGCATAAAAACTTGCAATTTGTGGGTAACTGATTCCCGATATTTGTGACGAGCAGCGCTAAGCAGAATTCTCACGTTCTCATACAGCTTGGTTATCCGACTCCCAGTGGAGCAAGTATGCAAAGCAGCATTGAACAAGTCTGAAGACTGAATAACATTTCTTGTTACAAGTGGCTTGTTCAGTGTGAAACTTGAACACGAAACATTCACATTACAAAAAAAAAAATAATAATTGCCCAAGCATCTTACTAACATGCTGGTATAATTTACGTATAAACTGGTTGTTTGCACGTTATTACACTACCTACATGCAGAAATTCTATTGGATTCGGTTCACTGAGATTAAGTTTACCAAGCTTGTTAACTTTACATTTGTGAATAACTATCTAAAATTACAAAAAAAAAAAATGGGAGTTTATCACAAAACGAATATTACAGATTCTGGTTTATTCGCCACAGTTAACACAAGTTTCTACAAGCCCCTTTAAAATTATACTGGCTTAAGTATATTGTCAAGAGGGAAGTTATATATTTTGGTAACAGTAAACAGATGACGAGATATTTGATAAAATACCCAAACGTGTTGACAAAAATAAAGAAAATTGTTTATGACCACTTGAACACACTTCAACTACAGGTTTGAGATTCATTGTGTTTTAAATTAGAAGTTAGCTGCATAACTAATAAGCTTAAGTAGTATACGTATGGCCGGGGAGCCGAGGGGTGGTGCCACGGCCCCGACAGTGGTACCGTGGAGCCATGACGTCATGGCCGCCATCTTGTATCTTGACACCTCGCCGCCATCTTGGATTAGACCTTTGACCCTCTAAATGCCTCTTTTAACCGTTAAAAACCCTCAAAATATTCCATAATTCCGTTGTTTATTTCTTTTTTCCCTCGGCTCTATCAAATTACCGTTATGGATGTATCAAAACCGGCATGACGGCCTCGACCCTCAAGGCTGTTAGATGACTCAGAGGGTTATGAGCTCGACCCTCAAAGCGGCTGGTTGACTCTGAGGGTTGAGAGTCACATTGAGGGTGGGCGTGAGCATAAGTTTCAATTAAATCGATATTTCTCTTCGCTGGAGAGCCGAGAGGAGGCGCCATGGCCAAAGGAGGTTCCATAAGTAGGTTACCAATTCTTTATTTTTTAAGTTTATTTTTTTAATTTTATCGTTTTACTTAAATACATATATTTACAGCTTAGCACATTCTCGAACCCCTCATCATAAAGAATCAAGTTATGTAATTAATAATTTTACAAAAGTGTTCTATTAACTTCATTTATAATTTTATTATTTCATTTAAATAATAACAATGACAATTTCTTAAACCCGACTCTTATATTAGCTTGAACCAATTGATTTCCATTAAAACCAATAATTTTTAAATAACCTAAAATCATTATTAATACTAATTTATTTTTTCAATTATAATACACGCGGATGTTTTCTTATAGGCCCCATCGTCCCGCACACAAACTCACCCATTCCTGATCTCTATTCGATGAAAATAATCAATACATTTTAATTAAATATAACTTTAATTATAAAACACACAATATATTTTTCCCATAGGGCCCAATCGAACCCCAATAAAATCTATCAGTTTTAACGTTAAAATAACGACTATAAAAATATTTCCAATTTATGCGCGCTAGAAACTGATACAGAAACGTATTCAATTCATTACAGACACAATATTTATGGTTAGTTTCTATTTACCCAGATTATTTCTCGCATAAAATTGTCTTTAAAATGCAACTTACTTTGAGGTTATTTTCATAGGCCAGGCATACACGAAAGAACATCCCACGTGTGTTTGTTTACTCCAAACCTACAAGTTACTCGTAATAAGCGCGTAAGGATTCATTTTTGAGTACACTTAAAATTCATCGCCAGGGATCAGGATCGAACCGGCATCTGAATCGCGATACGAACCTGGATTTCTGGAGTGAGAGTCGAGTTGTCTGGCCCCTACGTTAAAGCACTGCAGACGATCAGCTAATTTGTGACAAGACAGGATACAACTTCAGAATTTGTTACCGCTGTGTCAAGGCTGTTGACAACAATCCGTTTGATAAATAAATGCCTGGTTTAGAACTAATAGAAATTTTAAGTGCATCGTTAAGCTGTTCTTAAGTTTTCCTTTGCTGTGTTGTGTTTTGCGTACATCGTCAGCATGTGTTGAAAACAGTGCATTCCAGTGGCGGCTTGTGGGTTGTTGCCAGGTAGGGCTGCAGTTGCCAAGAGCTGTACAGTGTTGTGCGCTGGTCGACTCTACAGCCACTGACACGCTGATGTGCAGGTGCCCCTTACTACTGAGTGGTCACAACACATCTAGTAGCCGGCAAATATTTCATGGTCGTTCATCAAGAGTGTACAGTTCTGACCATCTGCAGCCCCACCTGGCAACAACCCACGAGCTGCCACTGGTTGTGACAAGCAGGAAGCCTGTCCAGCCACGTTGATTTGTGATGTAGGATCATCTCCGCTGATATTACGGGGAAATTTACAAGCCGTTTAGCTCGAGGTGGTAGAAGACTCTTCCGTCACCGAGATTTAGCACTTCTTGAAGCCGTACAACGACGGCATGCGAGGATCCTTGAAGTGCGCGCTCAATGTGTAAATCACTGTCGTGACCACAAGTCAGTGAATAACACCGAGGAAGTACCATGGAGGGCTTGCCACAATGTCCCAGGGGGCAATTTGGCGCGATCTTGGTGCTATGGGGACAGCGAGGGTCGTCACTCGTGGCGTGGCCGGATGGTCTGTCCGTGGCGATACCCGCTTGAATTATCGCCGGCAATTTCGGGCCCATGACCTGCCAATATCCGATGTCCCTTACGGCGTTAAGGCGCATTTGCATGTCGGCATGGCGTCGTGACTACCGCGTTTCCTCCCATCACAAAGCCCCTTCTCCCCGTTTACCCACTTCCGAGCTGGGTAATCACACGTCGGAGATATGATTGACTGGCCGTCATTTGGATGGCTAGGGGTGTGGGGGAAGACAGAGGTTTCTCCAACACGGACACCAAGTGTTCGTTTGAAGTCCTTGTATAAACTGACAAGAATACCTGCATGTGAACCGCTGCCTTCAGCCAGTAAAAAGTTATCAATTGCTTTTTGCCTATGTACGAATTATTTAAGAAAAATGTACGAGGGGTAGACACACAGTGTGATATCATTATACGTGTCGGAAGCCGATGTATTGAGTTACGCATGTCATAGAGTCAGAGCGTCGAAGCCCTACAAACGAATTTTTTAAGCCTTGTCACAAAGTTTTCCTCTAATGAAACCAAATGGCACTTAAGTTTAACATAGAATCTACAGATAATAATTTTTTAATGTTTCTGAATATATATATATATATATTTTTTTTCTCTCTCTCTCGGAACGGATATTTACGGAGATACTAGTGCACACGCAAACGCTGGCTTTAAAGAAAAATCTTTCTAGCAACGCTTTTAAGATAAGCACAGTACATAATAAATTGTAAGAGTTGTAACTGCGCAGCTGACTTGTCCAAAATCTACAAGTATGTTAGGGCTAAGGAAGGTCTGGACTATTCCGTTAATGAATCATCTCAACGTTCATGGCATTAATTTTTTGAATACTCTTCCAAGCAGCAAAACGCCTGTAGAGCTTTCAACTGCTATCTTGTTATATTAGGACACGAGAATAAGCTTGAACGTGTTCCTGTAAAACTTTCAATATTCCCAACTGTTTTTATTACACGTTAAGTTAAAAACAATAGTTGGAAACAGTGTTTTGTGGTAATTTGTTATGTATAGTACAAAACATTTTATCTTTACAGCTATTTGAAAAAACTGAGAGTTTCATACATACGTGCGATATTTATTGAAGTTTTTTTTTTTTTTTTCGTAAGCAGGCGTCTCTGAGACTTCTGTTGTGATTTCTGGATAAATCAAAAGCTGTTTAAGTTCGGCACGCTTTCAGCAGACACGTCAGGAGGACACACATATCAGTCCAGTCAAGTTTGATTTTTTTTTAAATTTCATTATGTTAATTTTTTTTTTGCAGCACCTACTGGCGCATCAATGTGACGTCTTTTAACAAGACAGTTACCACAGCGCAGTCAAGATGACACTTTTACCCAGTTAGATTTAAAAACTTTGCTATCATTTTTCTTTGGCCCTAGTTTATAAAACTGACACAATGAAGTCATGTCAAGAAACCGAAATTGTGTTCTCGTGTGTGTGTGTGTGTGTGTGTGTGTGTGTGTATATATATATATATATATATATATATATATATATATATATATATATA
>PNEQ01115217.1:78530-221689 GCA_003012365.1 Medauroidea extradentata | reverse complement strand
ATGATCCGAGTGGCAGTGAGCAGTAATATGACGGCCGTCCTACAGTGTTGCCAAGTAACATGCCCGTAAAATTAAAGTCAGCTGAATTTGTTACGGGAAGTGCTTAGTGAATCGCAAATTAAGGTAAGCGGCGTTAAGCGATCCGTAACTTAAAGTTACTGGCCGTAACTAAGGAAAGTTAGTGAATAGACCCCCTGGGATATGCAAGCAGGAGCTCCCACGGACGTAGTGGACTTCTAGGCATGTTCATAATATGACCACTAGATAGCTCACGATATTATTTAAATATACATGAGGTTTGTTGCAATTAATTTAGTAGATAATTCATAACATTTATATATGCTTTAAGAAATTGGTAAATTTATTAATTTCGACACACATTTATTTATTTATTATTATCCACCTGTTGTTCCCTTTGGGAGCTGATAGCTCATGGGATATAGGCTTTGTCATACAGTGATACATAATAATTATTTACAAGCACAATATAACTTAAAACCTAACACAGTATTGCCCTGTAGCATAATAAAACAATCACCCAAGTGCAATTTATTACATACAGTATTACAGTAATAGTACAGTTATCTATACAGTAATAGTACAGTTATCTAATATATCATACATTTGATATTAAAGCAGTAGGCTATAATGTTATGTCATATGATTTATATATGACAATAGTACGTTAAATATCAGGTCTAGAATTTATACAGATCAAGTATTACAAGATATATATTGTCAATAATTTCAAATTTCGACTAGGGTATTCAATACAAGGTTTTTCTACAGTCTTTATGACATTAACCTAGATCTTTACCAACAATTGATTTCAGCAGCTGAGTAGAATTTTTTTTCTTTTATATATTTGTTGAGAACTCTTTTGAATTCTTTAGAGTTTTTTAAAAATAAGATTTCCTTGGGCAGTTTATTGTAAAATGTTACACCTCTATTCTGGACCCATTTTGAAAATGCTGATGTGTTATGGTATTTTGGTTTTAGTTTATAATTATTTCTTGTTTTATATGGCATATTTTGTTCTAATTCTGTAAATTTATCTGTGTTTTCTTTTGTAAAAATAAGTAATATGTATATGTATTCAGAAAAAAAGGGAGGATATTCAATTCGACAAATAATGTTTACCTGAAGCTCTTGGTCTAACCTGGCATAATATACTTATGGCTTTCTTTTGCAGTCTAAAAATTTTAATACTGTTACTGCTATTTCCCAATATTTCAATGCCATATATCATATGGGTATGAAAGAGTGCAAAATATGCTGTACGTAATGAGTTCCTATCAAGAGTTTGGCTAAGAATTCTGAGGGCATAACATGATTTACTTAATTTTTTTATTGTTCGATAAATGTGTCCATTCCACTTTAGTTTATTGTCTATGTGTAATCCCAGGAATTTTGTTGATTCAGTATGGCTTATTACTTGGTCTTGAAATTGAGTTAGCACTGGGGTTATACTTCTTTGACTACTGAACTGAATAAATTTAGCTTTTTTAATGTTAAGTTTTAAATTGTTTGCATCAAACCACTTGTTCAATTTAGTTAGTTCACATTCAGTTTTATGTTTTAATTCCAGGGTGTTTTCAAAAGTTATAAGAAGGTTTGTATCATCTGCAAAAGATATTATATTTTCATTTATATGAAATGGAAGGTCATTCACATATAGCAAAAACAATAAAGGTCCCAATATACTTCCTTGTGGTACACCATATTTAATATATCCCCAGTCAGAGTAGATTTCACCATTGTTCTGGTTGAGCAGAACCTTCTGTTTACGTGATTGCAAGTAAGATCTGAATAACTGAAGTTCTTTCCCTCTTATACCGTAATGTTCAAGTTTTTTAAGGAGTGTTTCATGATTTACTAAATCGAAGGCTTTAGACAGGTCACAAAAAACCCCATACACATGAACCCCAGAATCTTTATTACTTAAGATTGTTTTAACTAGCTGGTAGATAGCCAAGGTTGTAGATTTCCCTTTTTGAAAGCCAAACTGTTGAGGATGTAAAATATAATTTTTTTTTCAAGAAATTTCATAAGTCTTGTATGCATGATTTTTTCCTGTATTTTCGAGAAAATTGGAAGTAGACTTATTGGCCTGTAGTTGCTAGCATCTGTTTTTTCTCCTTTTTTGTGTAGGGGTATTAACTTAGCAATTTTTATTCTATCGGGAAAGGTAGATTCTTTTATTGAAGCATTTATTATATGAGTTATTGGCTTTATTATTTGTTTAGCACATCTTTTAATGATTGAGGAGGTTAAATTTAAAAAAAATCAGTTGAAGTTTTATTTCTTAGTAACACAATTGATTTTTCAACCTCTATTTCTGTTACAGGGTACATTGTAAAGTTTACATCAATTTTTTTTTTTTGTTTCTGAAAGAAAAGAATCGAGAGTCTGTTTAGGTTCTTTATTTTCTTTTGCAGCTTTTGTACCCACATTTAAGAAAAAGTTATTGAAGTAATTTGTAATTTCATATTTTATTATTACTGGTAGACGTTTGGAAGTTGAAGCAATTAAAAAAATGTTATTACAGACGAATTGTTTATTCAAAAGATTTTAAGAGGCTACATTAACAATTATGTGTATTTGACTGTGTGTTAAATACTAAGTTTACATATCACCAAAACGAATACATTTGTTTTCTTTTGTGTTGAATACTAATCTTTTACTTTTGCTGCTGGAAGGAGCTCCTAGGGATGACCCAGGGATGCATTTAATACAGGTCCCAGGGAGCTCCTAGGGATGTCCCAGGGATGTGTTTAATACAGGTCCCAGGGAGCTCCTAGAGATGTCCCAGGGATGTGTTTAATACAGGTCCCAGGGAGCTCCTAGGGATGTCCTGGGGATGCATTTAATGCAGATCCCAGAGAGCTCCTGAGGATGTCTTGGGGATGTGTTTATTACAGATCCCAGGGAGCTCCTAGGGATGTCCCAGGGATGTGTATGCCAGACATCCTAGGGATGTCCGTAGGTAGTATTTTTCCATGAACTTTTCCTACATAAATGGACATGAAATGAACTTCTCTAGGACGTCCTAGGGATGACAGTTCCCACATCCTATGGACGTCCTCAGGATGTCTGTGTGCTGGTAGGGATTCCGGTAATTGGAATACGTGGAACTCGACCAGCGTACACCGCGAGCAGTCCAGAGCGGGTACTGGAATACACCATGTGATTATTTTAATAACTCTGTTCGTTATTGAAACTATAGTAAGGTTAGTAGAACCTAGTCGTCCGCGCATCTAGAAAAAAAATTGTAGTAAAGTAACCTGTCAAATTCCGTAGGGTTAAATTTTGGCCACTTTGGAGTACCTAGGGTTAAAGAATTTCGTATTTTAAGTAATTTGTTGCCACAAATGTTTTGCACTGTAAATGTGGCGTGTTCCAGTTGTTGGAGCACAAATAATACACACTCGTTGCGGGCAATCACGTGACTATTGCATATTTTCAGTTTTCGGGGCGCACCAGGTGCGCCCCTAGTGCGCCCCCGGAGCAGTCAATTGGAATACGCCATTATATACATGCGAAGTAGAAAGTATGACGATAAAAGATCATTAATTCAGCAGTTCAGTTTAGTTTGTTTATTGTTCATTCAGCATATACATGCTATGGAACTCGTCAGGGTATGCAGGACATACTCAGGAAACATACAAAATATAGACAAACACAGGATACATACAAAATAGACATAGCTCATAGTATTAACACTGTATGTTTACCATACTATACAATGGCATCATACTGTCTAAAAATTAAATTTAAAAAAATAATAATATAATAAAAAATTAATAAAATTTACTCTAAGGAATATAACATGTGGTATGGTGCCAAGTGGTAATCTAAGGATAAGGGGACAGGATATAGGCAAAGTAATTTAAGGTTTGCATTCTAACAAAGCAGTGGGGCCTGATGGCATAGAGAATGGGTAAGATAATGGAAAGACTGGTAGTTAAATTTGTGGCAGATGTAATGTATGGGAAGAACTGGGTGCAGGAATATCAGTATGGGTTCAGAAGAGGCTACTCGTGTGAGACGCAGCTGGCTGGGCTATTGGAGGATCTAGTACAATCTGTAGATGAAGGGAAGCAGGTGGATGCCTGCTTCGTAGATTTTGAGAAAGTGTTTGACAAGGTGCTACATGAAATTTTTAATGAGGAAAGTAAATGAGCTGCTAGATGACAGGTGGGTGGTTGACTGGATTGGTGAGTTCCTCAAGGGACGGAGCCAGAGAGTGAGAGAGGGGGACTCCTTGTCAAAAGAAGGATCTGTAACATCAGGGGTGCCACAAGGAAGTGTTCTGGGCCCTTTGTTGTTTACTATAATGGTAAATGACATGTGTTATATATGTGTTAGAAGTGATATGTCTTGAGTATTGTGCTCTATGATGTGGGTGATATATATATCTATGATGTGGAAGGACAGGAAGTTGTTGAGAACGATGGCAAGAACAGGCATGGTTGAGAGGCGTGTGTAATATCTTTAATCAATGTTCATCGTCATTGTGTTGATGTATTTAATGGTGTATAGTAATGAAGTTGATATCTTACTAACCACAGCTTACAGTTATTACAACATGGGAGTGGCACTGAGTGGCAGGATGAGATTGTTCGCGAGACTGTGTACGTACTGTATTCTGAGGTAAGTGAGTAAAACAACTTGCCGGCGGACATTAATCGGGTACTGGAATGGACGGAAACCAATAAAATGAAGATTAATGTCATGAAAACAAAGATAGTGAGATTCACTAAAAAGATGGTGAAGAGGAAGCAGACATACAGATGGGGAGAGCAGGAGATAGGGGAGGCAGCAGAATACAAGTACTTAGGGGTGATGTTGCAGGAAGACCTTGGGTGAAGGCGACAGGCGAAGAGAGTGGTTTCGAAGGGAAGAAGGGCCCTGGGAATGCTGGGATTAGCTCTGAAGGGAGTCAGTGGTGGGGTGAAGGAGAAGGAATACACCTGAATGGTACGCCCGATGCTGGAATATGCAGCGGCAGAGTGGCATCCCTACGTGGAAGGGGAAGTGCAGGAACTGGAGAAGGTCCAGAGAAGGGGGCTAGGTGGGTGAAGGGCAGGTGGAGAAGGCAAGGGCAGGAGGGAGAGGAGGAAGGTAATTACAGACCATCAGTGATGATGAAGGAAATGGGTTGGAGTACTTTGAAGGACAGGCAAAGGGTGGAGAGGCTTGTTAGGTTGTTCAGAGTGGTGAAGGGAAAGGGAGGATGGGGAATGTTGGGTTCCCATTTAATCAAGGATGCTTACGGAGGGAGAGGGAACAACAGTCTTAATATCTGGAGGGTGTGGAGGAGGATGGAGAGGGGTAGGCAGTCAGTGATCGTGAGGTCGGTGAGGGAGTGGAATGTGCTTAGAGAGGAACTGGTGAAGGTTGACATGGTTGGTTTGTTCAGGAGGGGTCTGGGGGGAAAGTAAGGCATATGATTTTGCCACCGGGTAAACGCCCAACTGCAAGAAGGTATTATTATTATTATTATTATTATTATTATTAAATGAATAAATATGTACATACAGTAGGGCTAACCCTACCAGCACACAGACATCCTGAGGACGTCCATAGGATGTGGGAACTGTCGTCCCTAGGACGTCCTAGGGAAGTTCATTTCATGTCCTTTTTATGTAGGAAAAGTTCATGGAAAAATACTACCTACGGACATCCCTAGGATGTCTGGCATACACGTCCCTGGGACATCCCTAGGAGCTCCCTGGGATCTGTAATAAACACATCCCCAAGACATCCTCAGGAGCTCTCTGGGATCTGCATTAAATGCATCCCCAGGACATCCCTAGGAGCTCCCTGGGACCTGTATTAAACACATCCCTGGGACATCTCTAGGAGCTCCTTAGGACCTGTATTAAACACGTCCCTGGGACATCCCTAGGAGCTCCCTTGGACCTGTATTAGATGCATCCCTGGGACATCCCTAGCAGCTCGTTCCTGCAGCAAAAGTAAAAGTTTAGTATTCAACACAAAAGAAAACAAATGTATTTGTTTTGGTGATATGTAAACTTAGTATTTAACACACAGTCAAATACACATAATTGTTAATGTAGCCTCTTAAAATCTTTTGAATAAACAATTCATCTGTAATAAAAATTTTTTAATGCTTCAACTTCCAAAACTCTATCTGTAATAATAAAATATGTGTGCCGAAATCAATAAATTTACCAATTTCTTAAGGCATATATAAATGTTATGAACTATCTACTAAATTAATTGCAACAAACCTCATGCATATTTAAATAATACCTTGAGCTATCTAGTGGTCATATTAGGAACTTCCCTAGAAATCCACTACGCCCGTGGAAGCTCCTGCTCGGATATACCAGGGAGCACCTGCTCGGACATCCCAGGGAGAATCTGCTCGGACATCCCAGATAACTCCTGCTCGGACATCCCAGGGAGTTCCTCAGAGGAACTCCATGGGAGCTTCCTGTGAGGACATCCCTGGGAGCTCCCCAGATGAGAAATTTAGGATGACCCAAATTCGTCTTCCAAGGAGCTTCCTTTGATGTGATGTACTTTTCGAGGAAGTACTTGGGACGTCCTAGGGACTTGGTTTTTCGGAGCTCTCGGACATCCGAAATATCCATCCCTAGGATATCCCGAGGATCGCATGTACCTGGATATCCTCAAAGGATGTCCCTAGTACATCCTGGGTACTTGCTGTGCTGGTAGGGATCAATATTATTTATTATTAACAGTTCCTCCATGTCAATAATAAATATTTTTAGGCATTCCTTTCAAAGGGGGATAGAATGCTATGAAATTAAAAAATTCGTAAGTTTTTTATAGTTTTACCTGGATTAGTATAGGCCTATATATGAGTTCCATTTCCATCTGTTTTATGGTATCAGATTTCCAAGCATTTTTGCATAGACTGAGACTCCTCCACTATACCATATCATACTAGGTAATGGGCTTCGTAATTTGATATGTTGAAGTATTTACATAGACTTTTATGTAACCAAGTTTCAGTATTAGTAATGACATCAATTACTTGTAATTCATTATTCATGAGTTCAAGATCATCTATTTTTTTACCAGACTTCTCACATTCATGTATAAATCTAAAAAGGACAAGGATTATAGCACTTAAGAGCAAAACACTTAAGGGGAGACACCCTATTTCCTGTGTTGTAGTCATAATGTAATACGACACACTTTAGCAGTTTGTTTATATTATTATTTACTCATAGTGATGCATGTCCTTTGCTGTCCCCCTTTCCATCACTTCCTCCTGGAGTAGGTGTACCTACAGTTTTTTTTTTTTTTTGCTTTCCAGATCTACTAGTTGCATCTTTTCCACTATTCTTGCTGCTGTCAGTGACGGATTTAGAAATATATTTAAGGGAGGAGGGGAGATTATGTGATTTTATGGACTGTAAAAAAAAATACCAGCCATCTCAAAAGTGTTGTTGTTTACTGTTACAGAACATTAAACATAACATACATACAAGTAGGACACATTAAATGTACTTGGACCATCATAGATCGAAACTCCAGTTTTCTTGAGGCAACTGGACATAATATTTTGGCTACATAATGTTGCTGAACACGATTGTGGGGGGGGGGGATCACTTCAGCCTGTTAGCTCCCCCATAAATTCATCACTGACTGCTAGGCTATCCTCTTTTATTTTGTATGAAGACTTAACAATTACTCATACATGATCCAAATGATTTCCTGACTTCTCTTCAGGTCTCTTACAAATTTTGCTAGTTAAGTGGTTATTTATTTATATAGGTGAATATTGTCCATTCAATCACAAGTCCCGTGTAGACAGATACTTTTTGTCGTACTATGTCTTCAATCATATTTCTTCCATTGGTGCGTAAGTTTTACCATGCTTGGTGCTGTTTTGTTTTTTACATTTGTAGGTATTCTGTGTGCCACATCTACATCTTGTTTGCCCAAAGGAACTTCCAGTGCTTTAGCTACCTCAGAGGCATATACATCCTCATTTTTTTCTGATGGTACTCCGTTGAAGACAACATTATTTCTTGTCTGATAATACTAGATGTCATTAAAGTTACCTTTCACAATAGGCGTATTTTAGCGGTTGCATTGGTAGCGGTACCTGTGAACAAAGCATTTTAGCGCTCCTGTTTACAACAGTGTTTTCAAACATGCTGCAAACAGGCTGAGGGTGTTTGCACGTTTCTGGCAACTGAGGCAGGAGGACGATTCACATGATGTTTACCTTTACCATTACGTATTTCATTTCTTTTCTCGGATAAATCTGAAATCAAAACAAACTGTATTTATGTGTAATATGGATGAGACTTAAAAATATTTTAAATTAAAATAATGCAACCTTAATTTTTAGTACTATGCAGCTGCATTATTAAATTTCCTTCTACAGTATATTATGTTGTACACGTAAAAATAGTGACAGCAGTATTTTCAACAAACGTATTCGCGAAGAAATGTTTTTTTTTTACAGTCCAATTTTATTCCTGATAAGGCATTAGCAAACACACAATTTCGTTAACTCCATGTTGGTAACCATTTCTGTTTACTGAATTTTGCATTTTAGCGATCTCTTGTAAGTGCAAACAGTTTCCGCAAACGCTTACTGACAGCTTGTGAACAATTCAACCGCCAAAATACGCTTAATGTGTTATTTCTTCTTTTGTTGTTTGTTTAGCTGTAGTTTGAGTTTACGTAATTCATCTTATATGCTTTCATAGCCTTCATTAATGTATTCTGCGACTTTTATCACAGCTTTATTTTCTCTTTCATTTTTGTTAATGTTTCCTGCATCATGTTTTTAAGGTTTGATATGATTTCCTGCATGTTACCTAAGTTTATTTGCTGTTCACAGCCATCCCTTTTGCACTCCCAGACTGCGTCAGTATTCCGTGTTAACCCAGCATATTAATCTTTTGTATCTTTTGAAACATCCATGCATTTAAACATCAAAGTTTTTTTTGGACATACGCCATTGCGGGCGAATGTTGCCGTATTGTAGTAAACTCACGATCGTTGATGTTCATAATACGAACTCGTTACAAGAATCGTTCAAAGACCACATTCAATAATTTAGCATGAAATCATCTTGTACAATTACTTTCACACGTAATTCCCATTTGTATATTTTGACCTTTTTACTGCAGATTGGACACATGTTTGTACTCGTAAGTGTTTGCTTTAAATATGTTGCTTTTATGGTGTCGTACACACTGGAGACGACAAAGCCAGACCCGTATTATAGGCCCTTTCACACGATTAAATTTTGCATAAATTTTCTATCAAATAAATTGATCTCAATTTCTTGAACCCCAAGTAACGCCATGTTGACGTCATAACCGCAACCATTTCGTCTTTCAACTTATTGAATGTCATTAATTTCGTCAAAGATTTTCATGAACCCATTTGAAGTTACCTTGAATGAAAATATTTAAGTACAGAAAATAGGTTTTCTAATGTAATCAAATGAGATTATATTAGTTGAATTCGATTTAAAACTAATTTAAAAAATAACATAATTATTCATCAAATATTTTTGTGCTGTGCAGGATTAGTAGATAACTGTAAATAGCTGCATTACTTATTTTTGTCATCATTTGTTTACAAATTGTATGATAACTTTTCAAGTGGTATCATCAATGTTTATTGAATAAAATTTCTTGAATCTTCGTGCCATCCAATAAATTAAAGTATTTGGTTGTAAATTATAGGCATAGGGGTTGAATTGGTAGCATGTTTCAGAATCATTTTCGCGACTCCGGTAGCAGTAGTGTTTGCAAATGCACAGCAAATAATTTGCTGCCATTTACGGTTTTTGGCTACCTGAGAACACTATAGCGAGGTAGGTTACAATGGAAAGGCAGTTGTTCGGTAATTTTCGTTTGTGCATAATGCACAGGCAGACCTGGATTTGTAATTTAGCACGTAAATGTAAAGTAGTTCACGCTGTAGCGCGCTATTTTCAGATTAGCACTTAAAAAATGATTTAAAGAAAATTTTTACATTCCTGCTCGACTCATGCAATTTCGGTGACAAATGTTAATTTTCGCGTTTGCTTGTAAATGTAAATGTTCCACTGCAATAGCTTGTAAGCAGCAGTCCAGCGGCCGAATATACGCTTATTGTCTTGTGTAAAGACATATATGTTTGTTATTTTTCTATAAATAGTATGTTAATAACAGGTCAAACAGCCGAACATGTATTTTTGTATCATTTTCCTTCTAGAAAAGCCCTGTTCACAGGAAATTGTTCATGTAAAAAAAAATAAACACGCGATCAAGTGAAAATACCTTTAGGCTCTGCATCGATCGCCATATTGGATTATATTATTTTTCGCTTTTATGAAATACTGAGAAGAAACCTGATAAACATACTATTACAGCATGACTTACATTTACCTTGCGTACAGTACAAACATCGCAGTTGATCTTTTAAAGTATTTTTAAGCCACAATCAGTCCAGCAAATTAAGAATATAAAATATATTGGTTGACTGATTGTGACCTATGTATTGGTTAAAACTCAACTGAGATGCTTCTACTGAAGCACAATGTAAACATAAATCACACTATAATAGCACATTTCACAGTTCTCTTCACAGAATTTCAAAACTGGAAAAATAGAAAAATACAAGAAAAATATAATTATGCGACTGAAGGGGAGTCTTAAACACCTGTAGGCCCTTGGCACTACCTTAAGAATAGGCCCCTTTCATTATTTTGTCAATAATTTGTGCAATTCGTTTATACTTAGCATGAAAATATATGAGGCAGCAGGGGCGCTGGAACATTTGAGTTTGAGTCGGGAGGGGAGGGGGTGGGATTACAAGGTCGTAGGTCTTGCTTTTTTTTTGGGGGGGGGGGTAAAGGCATTTTAACATAATTGATCTGGTGCTTGGACTGTAATAAGAAGCAGGGGGTCAGGTGTCCACCCCCGGAATTTCAGTTTCAAGGTGCAAAATGTTGCTATTTTAAGCAGTTTTTAAACCAAAACATACGATGCACACATTGTACAGCCCACATAAATCTTAATATTTTAAAAATAATAATTTATAATTTTATGCCGTGAACTTAAGTAATCGTATAATTATTTATAAGGCTACATTTTCGCCCAAATGTTTTTGCTTCACTTTACTTCGTAATAATTTTGTGAGAATGCCATGATTTACGAAAACTTTCATCAGAACAAAAAAAAAAAAAACATTCAATCGTTTACTTCTGATATTCTACATCAACATGCACTGAAATCATGGGCCATGCAATAGTATAACTACATTTCAAACAATTGAATGGAGCATGCAAATATTTTCAATTTTAGATGTAATATACGTACCGGTACTCGAGATTTACATTTTGGAATTCCCTGAACTTATTTGTGAACTTATCTTCGTGTTAAGTTAACAACAGAAATTTATCAAAATTCTTAGTAACTGCAAACATTAAGTTCTAATTGTGTTATCTCATCGTAACTAAGTATTTCCTATAGATCTCGTAATTATTTATGAATATTGGAAATTAGCGATTTTTTCTTATTTATAAAAATAATATTTATGGAAATGAAAATATAGTTGCATAGTAAGTACGTTACAGCCTCCAGTATTTGCAGTGTGCACAGGTAAAACGAATGCCATTCCTAATTCAAAACTCATGCTAGGATCAGCGGTGTTCTTCCCATGAAATTGCTTTAAGGGCGCGGTCTACCGCAATTTCCATCATTATTATTTTATTTTGTATTTGTACCAGATATTTTTTTATTGTTTTAGACACAAAATATGACTAAATTTGGCTCTTGTGAAATTTTTTTTATCTCTCATAGTTTTCGCGTAATGGCTTGTCAAAGTTATATTTTGCATGTTTCCATTTTAACGACTACACTAAAACCAACTGATATACCGAACTAAAAAAAATCACAGTGGATAAAGACATTGCAGGCTACAATGACATGCTCATAAAATTAAAGAATAAACTTTATTTATATTTTTTTTAAATTATTGAATTTTTAAATGTTTATTTTCAGTTTCAGCAATTTTCTAAAATTCAAATAATTTTTATTCTTCAATTTTGTGAGCATGTCATTGTAGCCTGCAATGTCTTTATCCACTGTGATTTTTTTGAGTTTGCTATATCAGTTGGTTTTAGTGTAGTCGTTAAAACGGAAACATGCAAAAATATGACTTAAACAAGCCATTACGCGAAAACTATGAGAGATAAAAAAATTTTACAAGAGCCAAATTTAGTCACATTTTGTGTCTAAAATAAGAAAAAAATCTGGTACAAATAAAAAATGGTGATGAAAATTGCGGTAGACCACGCCCTCAAGAGCGCGTGGTACACAATTCAACGTTAAAAGCATTTATCTATAACTGTAGGTTTCTTGAAGTCAATTTGCAAAAATTAAACAATAGCAATCCTAGAAAACAGATTTAGCCAACATTTTCAACAAAATATATAGTTTTACTTAGAGTATAAATACTCAGTAAATCATTTCGTCAAACTGGGAAATGGAATAGTCCACCTAAAACAAAACACTTGTATTTCTCAGTTTCTTCTACTTTTTTAATATGTCTCGTTTCAACACTCCAAATCCCAACAAGGCTTTTTAAGTGATGATATTTAGTATTTTTGGTATGTGGGTTTAACAATTCAGAGAGTATATTGATTCGAATGATGTTATTCATTTATCTTAAACACTTCATACATTTATAGAACGAGGTCTGTCAAGTACAACCCTTTTCAAAGGTTATGATTTTGATGCTGCTCAAATTGCGAGTAAAAAAACACTGCAGGCCATGCACGGGCAAGCGAGCACATTTTAAGGCCTTCCCGTTGGACATCAAATGCCAAATCGTCATTACAATTTTATGTGATAAAATGAGTGTGTACCGCTTTCAAATTTCTGAGTTTGGTGCGTGGGTAAAAGCGAAGCAATAAGAGCCAGAGTACCACGCTCGATGTTAAGTATATCGCCTCTATTCACAGCTCGCTACACTAGCGTGCAATGCTTTCGTTTTAGTCATTTTACTATGAGGCTTTAACCGTTGACCCTAAAATTGTATTATTGGACCAGTATGAAGTAAACGACAAGGAATGCATCTCGTTTTGCACTTTACGAATTAAAGTGATATTTTCGGAGTTACAGCAGTTTAAAAAAACCGTTTTTAGCCATTTTTGAGAGGCCCGAAAATCATGTTTCGATCAAGCGTGCTGAATTTTTAAAATTTTAGAAGCGTACTTTCAAGCGTGTGTTCGTTGTGTTCTTTTCGTAGTTAAATATAACATGAATATGTTAAGAGCCATATACAGCTTGCGCATGAACATCTTTGCAGCGTGTTAGGAGAAAGGGTTTTTAAGAAATACCACTTTACGTGTGGCCAATATCTTTATGTACGGAAAGAAATCACATTTAAAGCTATGCTTATCTATTTTTGTTTTCTAGATGACGTGCTTAGAAACATGGTTTCAGGGCAACTCAAAATGGCTAAAAAGACTTTTTCAGACTGCTGTTTCGTATAAAGTACCAACTGGAATAGTTAAACAATAAAAGATAAGTATGCGCTGGCCTTATGCACTTCCCGTAGTCAAAACCAGGATCATCGCTTAATAAAGTCTCACAGGAAAACACCAACAACCAAGTCACTGCTCGCAGTCTTCGCATCACGCGCATAAAGGCGATACTGTTACTGACACACGAGCCAATATAGCTCTTATCGCTTGCGAGTTTCCGTACTTCAAACGCAGCATGAAGCGCCTGCTGGGACAATGCGCTTGACACGCTACAACACCGTCTATGCGCCAGGCGAGGACTTTTTTGTTTAATCTAACTAAACCGACCTTTGAACACAGAAAATATTATTTTTTTATATTTTAAACCAATCTAAATATAATTTAAAGTAATTGGGGACCTGAATTTCAAACCATGCTAACTCCAAACTGTAAGAAATAACAATAAAAGTCATATTTTTTTCGAATGCATTTATATCTGTCTTGAATCGGTTACTAATCAAAAAACAATAACATGACTGCGATCAGTAACATATTTCGGATGTGAATAAATGCGCACAATGAAGACATTATATTTTTTTGCTAATTCTTAGATTTTGGAGCTAGCGTGGTTTGGAATTCAGGTCCCCAGTTTAAACTAACATAAACTAATTGTCACTGGTGAATGGGAAAAGAGCGGGAAGGAAGCTTGCGCAGCCAATAGGAAAACAACGTTAGTAGAGTCCACAGTTACTTTACCACTAGCATTCTTTTAATTTCCTTCCATGCCTTCCGCCGAATTTTCTCTTCCTGAACGGCAGTCGCTGGTCGCCTCGACGCCACAGTTTCCCTCAAGGGCAGCTACTAATGCCTCTGCAGCTCCGCTCGCGTTCCCTCGGTATCCGCTAAACTTTGGACTCCAGCCTCTCAGAATCTCCCGCAATCTTGGAAAATAGCGCGGTGATTACTGGAACACTTCCCCCTTCCTCCCCAGCAACCAGCCGGAGATCAAAAAGGGCTTGAGGCTCAGATTGTATTGGATTATTTTACATTTCACTTTTGTAAAATAAAAAAAACTGTAGAATTTGCTATTAGGGTATATGTCGCAAATTAACTTGCGCTGCATTACAGGTATGGAAACTGAACATTTATCGTACATTTAGACTACAATCAGTAATAAAAATTAAAGAGTACGAAAAAAGTGGTTGGTCTGATCGTGACCTGAATACAACTTATAAGTTTAGTTGCCATGTTTTTTACTGTAGCATAGAATAAATAGAATCTGCGATATAATCGAAATCCCTCGTGTTTTTTATCAGAATTTCATAAACGTAAAAAATAAAACAATCTACTATAGCGACTACAACCGAGTGTGTATTTTGTGTCATAACTTTTCTTCTGGGTAAATTTATGGAACTTTAATGTAACTGCAGAATAGAATATATACTGATATAATTTTAGACACTACAATTCTTTATTTTCCGTTACTGTTGTTACATATCGAATTGTAGTAAAGAAAGTAATAAGAATTTTCCAACGGCATTTAGATCTGAAACAACAGTTACGGCAAACAAAGATTTATGGTGTCTAAAATTCCCTCAATATGTATTGTATTCTGTCGTTAGGTTAAAGTTACGTAAATATACCAAGAAGAAAAGTTTTGACACAAAATACAAAAATTCAAGTTGGTGACTATTTCTCACTCTTAAGATTTAGTGGACGCTAACTAGTTTCTACGTTCGAAGCACGAGGACGGAAAAAGCGATAAGTCAAATACAACACATTCGTCAAACACTTAACCTCTAGGCGCCGAGTACTAAAGTAGTGTGCAGTGTTGTCGTAGAAAGCGGTTTTCAATTAAACTTCAAGCGATGACCCTGTTAATTTATTTATGGAAAGTATGCGCTAACGTCCAATGAAGATTTTTATGATTTTTTTTTTTTTCGATTACGGTTATTTCCTCAACCACAGTAACAGGAAAAAGTATTTTTTAGTACTTTGTAGGAGCTTGGAAATCATGTTTTTAATTTGCGGACGGAATTTTTAAAATCATAGGAATACAGTTTGAAGTGTGTCTTTTTTTCGTGGACAAACGCACTGGAAACATATTTTGTAGTTACACAAGGAAAATAAATTTTCCGTACCATGCTACAGCACGGCTCACGCACCAGGTCTAACTCCAATACTGTGGAAGTAAGCCAGGAGCGTCATTTCAGGTTTTTATTGGTGGAAGGTGGGTGGGGAGGGCCAGGTGTACTTGGCGGAAGTAGTTTTGTTGCATTTGGGAGAATACTATTAGGAATTACCGAGCGAGGTGGCGCAACGGTTACACGTTGAGGACCCGTGTTCGATCCCCGGCTCCGACAACCCTGAATTCTGTTTGCCATGGTTTCCCGAAATCGCTCCAGGTGCATGCTGGGGTGGTTCCTTAACAAAGGCCAAGGCCGATTCCTCTCTCAGCTCCTGTCATTGTGTGTGGCTGTCTCTAATGACTTCACTGTCGGCGAGACGAAGCGCACTTAACTTACCTATTAGGAATTTTCATATTTCACACCCAAACTTAAGTAACATAACTTCAGCTTTATGTAAGTGTAGCTTCAGTATAAAAAACTTTCATACAAACAATTTTTATACAATTTTTATTCCAAGCTCAGGGAGGTGTAATTTCCCCATACTCTCTCTTAAATGACGCCCCTGTAGTAAACATTCCATCGTCTTTGATAGGCATTGTGATATTATATACTCGTATGACACCACGATGAACCGCCTGGCAGTAGCCTTGCCTGCCTGTTATTAGCAGTCGCTCTGTACAGCAGGATAAACCGCTAGAGCATTGTTACAAGGTCGACACTTGACAGACCGTCTAGCCACCCACCTCCTTCTGGTGGCGAGGAGGGCTCGAAGCTCCATCTTGTACTGCGCGGTCTTCGAAGCACTTGTAGCCTGGCTCGTTACAATATGTCCGTTATTTATAATCGTTGTATCATGATCTCCAATCACATAACTACACGAGTTTTTGAAATTATACTTAACAAACTATCTATACTATTACCTGTGTAAAAAATTACATATTCTTGTAGTTGCGCAACAATAAAAGGGGGGGGGGGTTGTAAGGTATAAATAACCCCCTCACCCTGTCATGTCGGAAAGGGCGCTGAGAATAATAGTAAACTGACGCCCAATAGCCTAGGCATTTAGCTTTAACCTATAAAAATATTGTGAATCTGAAAATTGCTGTGTATGTGATATCAAGTGAAATAAACTCCATACTAAAAGTAGCAAGTGTTTCTATGCTGGTTTCATTTGTTTTGCTTGCAAACGTTAATGAGTAACACTTTTTATTTACATTTTAAAATTAATTTCTAATAACTTTAAAAAGAACAGTGTAAACCTAAAAACTGATCGATTTCGCTTTTTAGTGACAGAACAACATACTAGAAGTTCTAAGTCTTCCTATGCCAGCTTCATTTATTTTGCTTGCAAAACGTTCATAAGATACATTTTTATTCACATTTTAAACAGAAATTTGTAATAACCTGAAATAAACACACTGTAAACACTGTAAACCTGAAAATCAGACCACATTCTCAATTTAGTGTACAGTACAACATACTAAAAGTCTCAAGTCTTCATATTCCGGCTTCATTGATTTGTCTTTCAAAAAGCAAACAAGTAATGTTTTACATAACAATTCAAACAAAAAGTTGTAAAAACGTGAAAAAAATATTGTGATCCAGAAAAGTTGGACCAATAGGTGTGCAGAGCAGCGTACTTGAAAGAAGAGAAACATAAATTGTTTTTATTTATGGAGAAAGTGGGAGGAATGTCGATAATGCTGTAACCCTTTATGATCAACGTTTTCCAAGCAGGGTGCGATCACGTGCTTTTTATTTCCGGGTTATTCAACAGTTCATCACAGAGGGCACTGTTCAACAACGGGCAAGAAATCGTCGAACAGTTGCTGGCGAGAATAATGACATTGCGATATTAGCTGCAGTGAATCATAACCTCCGCACGTCGGTAATTAGTACTTGAACACGGAATTAGAATATTGTTTGTCAAACTTTGAAATGTAGAAAATATCATCTGTTTCAAATTTTTCTCCATCAGGAACTTTATGTCAACGGCTTCCAGAACCGTGTAACACTTTGCCAGACGTCGCTTTAGCAAATACAGAGAGACCACAGTTTCTTTGCTCGAGTAGTGTTCATTGAATAGTCGATTTAAGAACCATGGCACGATTACTCGACACTACATGCGTTAATGTAGAAAGCCCACATTTGTCACTCCAACATGGACATATGTGTTCGTGGAATGTGAATGGTTGGTGTGGAATAATTGTTAAAGAACTCATTGGTCCATTCTTTATCGATGTCAACCTAAATGGTGATAAATGTCAAACATTCTTGGATAACGATCTTCCAGTATAACTTGAAAACTTTCTCTTATGCTTGCGACTTACAACGTGGTTTCAAATGATGGTTGTTCAGCACGTTATTCTGTAGCAGCACAGGAAGTATTAGATCACGTATAAAATCGTCGGTGGGTCGGAAGAGGCGGTCCAGGGTTTTGGCATGCAAGATTTCCAGAATTTACTTCGGTGGACTTTCGTTTGTGGGATTGCTTAAAGAGTGAAATCAATAATGAAGTGCAACAACGCGCGATAATATTATTCAGCATGTCCCCAATTCATGTCGGAACACTACATCGGAAACACTTCTCAGTTTAATTAATCATTCCATGTGCAGATAAATGAGACATCGAAGTGGGCGGTAGTATTCTTGATCACTTTCTGTGAATCAAACAGGCACCCCGATAGTGAGTGGCAAGGGGACTATCGTTAGTAAAGCACTTTGACATTGAAAGGCTCACCTAAATCAAGTTGATTTAAACATTTTTGAACACGTCGGTTTATATTTTTTTGTCCAGTACATTTTTATCCACATAATACCGTACGTTGACTCAATTATGGTTTTGTGTTGATTAAAGCGTCGTCTACTACGAAAAAAAAAAGGCAAATATAAAAGTTACTCTTTTCCCGGAGTATCCTAATCAGGAATAAAAAACAAATGTCACCATTTTAGATTTCAATGTGTCTCCCCTCCTATGGATGAGGCGTAGGATCCACAATGGTATGCCCGGATAGCATTTTTTTAAATCTTGAACACGTATTTTTTTCTGTTTTTTAATCTGGTTCATGGAATTTCACGTGTTTCGTTATTTCAAGATAAAAAAATAACCCGGTGTAATAATACATGCTTATTATACATAGGTCTATACCAGCGCACTTACCCAAATCTGCCCAGGTTTTCTGATCACATTGTGACATAAATCACTAACTTACCAACATGACAATACGTGTTTGTGTTAGCATACCTAATAAAATGTGTTTGCCAATATTCAAAGTGAAGGTAGTGTATTGTTTAACATGTAAGCGGGAAGCGACTAAGGTTCCTACTAGAACCAATGTAATTTGTTTAAAAAAAAAAGGGGGGGGGGGCACATGTGGCACATATTGAATGCAATTACACATCTTAACAAAAACTTTATTATACATTTTTTTTCATTAACATTAAAAACAATTACGAAGACTTATAAGTAGAACGGTAGAGAGCGAAACTGGGACAGTGAAAACTGTTATAGGAAATGTTTTAGTCAAACAAGTATAGATTTTCGAACTGTCTGAACTGTCAAACTCAGAGTATTAAATATCTTCACTTCATAGGCTGGTTAAGGATTGGTGGAGACATATGAGAAAAGTAAAAGAAAGTAACAAATGTTTTGTATTGGATGAATAATACTAAAAACGACAGTGTCAAAAGGTTTTATCAGTATTTATACTGTGAGTAAAAATATATATTTAGACTTAACCGTATTTTTTGGCTGGAAAAGCACGAGAAGCTAAAATATGCAAGTATTACCCACCCAGGAATCTACCTGACCACCTTGTATGTCTCATTCATGAATATAAGTTTCCCAGATAAAACTCCTTTCCTACATTGGAAACGGACGTGATTTCTTAATTGCTCGTGTGTGACAATTTTTTTTTTTCGCGGCCGTACGCGATTGTATGCCACAGAACTGTACAGTGTAAGATTGTTTTTTGTTCTGTCCGTCTGCAACTATGCTGCTCTTTTTTATTAAGCTCTCCATGTGTGTGTATGTACAGCTTCGTAGCTGTTCGGAGACACTCAACATGTGTGTAAATAAGTAAAAATACTATTCGTGTACATACATTCACAGCTAATCATGAAATATGGTTCCTGCAGAAGGAAAGTCACTGAAAATTGCAATTGACTTTTTGGTAGACCTCCTGTTGACATATGCTCTAAATGTGAAGAGCTTACAACGCACGGAAACTGAATTCCTTTGAGGGGGCGTAAGGAGAGTAGTTGAAGCCTAAATAACTATACACAAGAGGAGAAAAAAGAAAGTCTTATGAGCGAGTACGATGAAATAAGAGAGAAAAGTGTATTTATATTGGATTGATAGCAAGTCGTTGATCTCTTAGAGGATTACATTCAAAGTTGTCCCTACTATGCATTCTGGTACTGGAGGTATTTTTGTTGCTTCTGAAGAAAAAAACAGAGTCAACAAGGCAAACTGAGAAGGCGGGGTATTTTGGATAATCGAATTAAGTATTGTGGCGTAAAAAAAAAACTATAATTATGTCTGACATCTAAGTGACGGATCAGATGAAATAAATAGTTGAGAATCGTCTGAAGGCATACATTGGGATCTATTCGCATTAAGAAAAACTAAATATTATTTTAAAGATTTCGAGATGGTCGCTAAGTCCCCGCAATAAATGTGAAGAACAATGCGTTATTCACTTGCTTTGAGAAAAGAAGTATACTGTTGTCTTCAAAGGGCAAGCAAAACATGTTGAGGAAAATGAAAAATATTGTTGGTGACTAAAAAGAACTCTGAGGGAAATTAGGCCGTTTTTGATCTCAAGGTCACCCCAATTCAAGATAATTAAAATCCAAAATGACGACCAGGGAGCCGCTCCACGCTATGTAGCTCCTGTGTATCAGAAGAAACCAAAATATACCTAACTGACCAGTTTTTGGACATACGTCACTGCGAGCTAATGCCACCGTGTTGCAGAAAAACCCCACAGTAAAAATTAAAAGCAAATAAAGAAAAGTCTGTATCATAATACTGACTGGATAACTTGAGTGGGTCATACGCAAATTGCCAGCAGCCAGCCATGATGAATTTCGTTGGTTTGTGCAACATGCAATTTCATCAGCTGGCCACTAAAACACAACATTTTATCTGACGAACTGAAAACCATTAAAAATTCGAGTCAGTTTGCTGGAGTTCCTGAGTCTGTAAATGTGCCTGAAGACGGGAACAGATTTAAGTTCTCGAAGCGTCGCACCTATCGTCGTCGAAGGAAGTCTGCTGCTTTCCGTCTGTTTTCTCTTCGTTGTGTCGTCTGTGTTGACACACATTCGTGTCTCAGGTAATATCATTACATTTTTGAGTCTCTTGCTTCGGTTCAATTATAACTATTTTTAAAATAATATATCATGAATAGAGATGACGGTATATCGCGGGAATACTTGACTGTTAGCTGGGTTTCAACGCACGTACAGCTTACCAGAAGATTACTGGCCTTCGCTTGTACTTGGAGCTGTTACCTTACTTGACTGAGCCAATAAGATTCCCGCTATTGTAACATCTGATGCCTGATATTGGTCTGCAGAGGTCTACGTTGTACCATACGTACATCACCCAATCATATAATACTAGGGCCAGGTAGTTTTCGCGAAAATATTTTTGCCCCACTTTGTTTTAGTGCCTTACGTGCACACCTGCTGCTCAACTGTATGGCTATTGACAGAATGTTTTTGTGTAGGGTCGTTATTCATTTGACTGTGCCAATCAGTATACGGATACCTGCCATACATCACGTCTGTGATTTGCATATTAAACCTCAACATGCTCGGCATCCAATCACTGACCACAAAGCTGAGATGCAGGTGCGCAAGTAAGGCACTGAAATAAAGTGCTGCAAAAATATTTTCGCGCGTAAACTACCGGGCCCTATACATGTCGCAAGAAACTACCGCGTTTTTAAAAGTATGTTGGCACAAAATATTTTTGCGATTTTCCAGCATCTCTAATCATGAAATATGAAATGTACTGAATTATTATGTATAAAATATATATTCTTGTTTTACGTACATTATATTTTATCAAATGTTAATATAGTAAAGGAAAGAAAGCTACTAATATTATAAATATAGATAGTTACGTATTTTTCATGTGTTACTTTATTTCTGACTGAACAGCCATTATGGAATATGTTTATATTTGGCAATAATAAAATGGAAGATTATGGTATTTCTTTAACAGAATTTCTGTTTAAACGGATGTGTTCTTTTCGAAATGAATTAACTCAGTTCTGTTTGATACTTTGTTCTTCGAAATTTGTTTCGTTTGCTATGCATTCAATTTATCTTTTGAAAGAGTTCAAAAATAACTTCAAACGTTGCATGCAGTAGTGGTATTTTACCAGATATTTTCACATCTTAGCAAGAATAGCACACTTGGGAACAAAATACACACATAACTAAAAAAAAAAATTACAGGAACTGTTCAACTTATTTATTTTTCTATGATTATGTACATAAATAATAACAAGAGTCAACATTTTTATATAGGAAACGCTATAGAGGCGTTGCAACTCTCTGTTCTGTTACGAGAGTTTTTGAACAGGTCAATGACCCCGTAAACAGTAATAGTCGTCTCAATCATGTAAAATGAGCATACCTAAAAGGGTTTGGCACTGGGGTATAAAAATTTTTCTTAGATTGATGATTAAAACTGGGCACATTTGATTGGAGACAAAAATACGTGTCGTTAACAAGCTTTGGAATTATGCAGTTCGTGAACGCGTAAACAGATCCGCAGAATCCAGAACGTCTACCTTACTCTACTTCATGAAAGTACAAGTACCTGAGCAAAAATTGTCATATAAGTTATTTTGATAACTTTGAGATATAATTCTTTCATCATAAATACAACGCACATTTCAATGAATACAACGCGAACCAAAAGCGTACGGAATGTTATAATGATGGTGCGTCAGGGTGTTTTGAGGTGGATAATGCAAATTTGTTTTTCATCAGGTTCTTGGGTTCTTGTACGATCGGATGCAATGCTGCTCTATGTCGCCTATTATTAATTTAGGTGTAATTTTTCATACTTAGTAGTCTACGTTTGCAAAAAAATAACAAAGGGAAACGAAAAATTTAGGAATGAAATTAATTTAAAACACTGATTACTTTAAAGGCCTTAATGGATATTAATTATCTGGCAGTTAATTAAGTCATGTTATTGGATGCTACTGACGGGCGTTTTATTGTCTGTATAATTTTACGCAAAATTTGTCTAGGGATGAGATTAGGTGTTTGTATTGTCAGTATTTGTGTATTCCGCATACACATTCTTCAATTTTGTAAGAAGTAATAACGAATATCTAGTTATCTTCGGCTGTTGAAATGCTTATTAAAAATTGGGGTAATTTCTTACTAGCTTCATTTCCTGGCAATTAATTTAAACAAATGGTTAATAAGTCGTTGTTTATAATACATCACACTCTTATTTTTTTTTGCAATGCAATAATAGCAGTGTCCTTCAGTGAAAAAATATTCTGCCAGAAACTGGAAATAAAACAACAAAAAACCTTACCTACGTACGTCTTTGTGGCACATTTTCTCTTGCATCCTGCTAAACATGAAACAAAGATAAACGAATTTTAAATTATTTCTGAAATTATTTCTATATGAATTTATGTATGTACACCAGGGCAGTTTTATGATAATGTGATGCCGGGGCAACATAAATCGGAGCCCCTCTCCCCGGTTTTGTTATCTTTTTAGATGCAGTGATAATTATTAAGGTATGGCATATTTATCTTTGTATTGGCATGTAGTCACTAATATAAACATTACAATTAGAAATACCACAGTAAAATACATTCAATTCACGCAGAAATATTACAAATATATACGCGAGCAAAACTAAATTAATGTATGTTACTAAAATTATTCTGATTAAAATTGAGTAACGCTATACAGTCAAAACACCAATATTTTTCTGATTCAGTTAATCAGTTATAAAGTCATTCTCATCAAATACACAATTTTATGAGCTGCAGACCCCTACTAACAAACATTATACATTTGTCAATTCACTTTGCAATAAATTTTTTCCTTGCCTTTTTAGCAGCAAAAATGGTCCATCAAATGATATGCTGTTCTCAAGATCATGCTCTGAAGAAATCACTGCTAGTGAGTTTAATCTCTCTTGTGTCATGGTAGATCGAAATTGATTCTTCACAACAGACAGTTTTGAAAAGGACGTTTCACTTTCACTGTTTGTAACTGGTAACGTCAAATACAAGCCTTACTCGGTAGCACTATATTTAAGTTCCTCTTGTCTTGATGTAATTAAGTTGCTGAGAAACCCATATGCTGAGACAATATCCTTGTAAGAAGCAGCTCTCTTCTCCAGTTCCACGCAGAGCTTATCAATAATGCACAGAAATGTGGAAACCCTGAAATTCTCACGAGAGGTTACACCAGTGGAATGTTTGTCTTTTCCATTAAAAAACTTTTTATTTTTGGAAGACCTGATATCAAGAAAAGTTTGTAACATATGATTACTTAGTTGTTTTGCCTTAACTTTAATTTCATCAATATTACTTTGCAAATCGGGAACGAAAACTTTAAAGGAATTTATCAGCTGATGACCAGTTATGACATCGAGACCAGGCTTCTGTAAATGCTGGCATACTGCACTAAATCTTTCAGTTATGTCGTGCCCCAACACAGCCATAAATACATATTCTAAATATTGCATTTTCTTCGTGAGGCTTCCATCCTTGTGACTTGAGTTTCATTTTCGTCATCAAACATTTCACTGTATGCATAAATAATTTCATCACAATGAACGCTAGAGTTCTCAACGCATCTTCTCTGCATGACCGTCTAGTTTCCGATAAGCTCTTGAAGGTAATTTTTGACTTTTCGCTATTTTCTGTACTCTTCATAACAAATATTTCAAGAACTGACCACCTGTGTGTGGAAACTGAGAAAAATGCAGTACAGCTTTTCTAGAAACGAAAATAGTTTTGTTGCATGAAGACATTCGCCAACGCTGGTTTTTGCTACAAAGTTTAATGAATGTGTTGCACATGGAACACATAGCACAGAGCTGTTTAATGATTTAATGTGAGCTTGTAGGCCCTCAAACTTTCCTGACATGTTGGCTGCGTTATCACAGCTCTGACCTGCAATCCTGGTTATGAATAGCGTTGTATTTTAGAGTACAGAGTACAACTTCACTTAAATTTCTTCCTGTGCGGCTGTTAATTGGAATGAAACATAAAAACCTTTCCAAAATATTACCTTGAAGGCAATATCACAAAATAACAGAAAACTGATCTGTATGGGAAACATCAGGTGTAGAATTAAGTAACGGTGAATAATATTTGGCCTGTCTAATATATTTTAGTGTGTGTTTCCGTACTTCGTAGCGCATCAGCTCAATGAATTCTTCACAGAAATCAGAAAAAAGCTACGATACATGTCTTTTACTTTGTTCCCATGCATCCTTAAATGTCCCTCTAAAAGGGATCAAACAGAGCAAGCAATTCCAAAATCCCTAGTAATTGCCTTTTCGAGGTGATCTGAGCATGTGACTGTCACCACGAACGGCACTGCATAATAATTTCACAACTGCCACTACTAGAACAAGAACATTATACCAGCTATTTGTTTCAGTAGTTACTTGTACATCTAAAAGTTATAAAACTGGCATTTTCTTATTTTTCCTCGACACCAATTTTAAAGATAATGCATTGTGTTCAATGCTATTTTCACGATCTCTTATTTTTTCTTCCGTTTTCTTCCAATTAGAAAAAACACTTACAAATAGCGATTGTTTACAATCACTGAAAAGTTTGCATGTGAAGTAAAATATATTTCCTGTAGATTTAGAGCAAAATAATAATTTTCTTCGCTGACACTCTCCAGTTTCAAGAACTTTCCCATATGCGGAACTTTTTAGTCTTCGTGTCGATTTTGGATATTGCCTAGCAGAAGCTTTGTAGTCTTCGTCATTTTTACTTAAAAAAAAGTCCGACCCCTATCAAAGCAATAACTAATCATTTCATCGGTGAATTTAACAGGCCATGTTGCAGGATCTTGCTGGATGACTGACACTACTCTAGACCTATCAGACTCTACACTCCTTTCGCCACTATTTACTTTATTATTGTCACAACAGTCTGTAGTACTTTGTGTGTCTACAACTTCATTACATGGAGATGGAGTAGAAGTTACAGGAATTTTTGGAACTATGTTAATAGGATTACAATTTTTTGTGTCAGAAAGTTCTGTGATTTCTTAAATTTCATCAGAGCTTGAAATTGATAAAGCCAGAGGCAACTTACCATCACTCTCTGGTGGCTCTGGTGTTTCAAGTGGTTCATGGTTCGTTGTGAAGAAGGCTGTAAGTTTGGAAGTTTGTTTATTTGCTCTTGTCTCTTCTTTTTGCTTTGCACTTAGCAGCACCACTGTCAAATTTACGCACACTCCTTCCGCCAGATTATTTAGACTGCTTCATTTCACCTTTGAATACAATTTCATATAAGACTCTTCATTACATCACAACCAATTAAAAGCAAAATAAATCTCTATTCTATGTAACACAAAATGTTTACACTACACTGAAGGATGCCCGACCACCAAAAATAGCTAACAAATTCAAGGCTAAACTTGTCTGTTGTTGAACACAACTGCCAACATACGTGCATTGCAATGTTAAAATTACCTAGAAATAAAGTCTTTACGATACATCCAAAATTAATTAGTTGGAAACCCCGCTAAAAATGTGTTCACTAGAACAAATATAAAAAAAAGATTTATTATAATTTTGTTCGTGTATCATACGTTACGAAGTCTTACGTGCATGTGCACATCTGTTGGAACTAAAATGAAGCACACTAAACTACTCCACCTCTCGAATCGAACAACAGCGCTCGAAGAGCTTCATAATTTTGTTGCTAATGCACTTCTTACAAAACTAAATTAATACTTTGTATTGATGAGCCACAGATAATAAAATGCCAGTTCTTTAAAATTAACAATATATATATATATTTTTTTTTAATTCAAAAGTGAGGCCCTCTAGAAAGTGAGGCCTGAGGAAAATGCCCCTCTTGCCGCCCCCACCCCCTTTCCATAGACGCAGCTACAATTACCACCATGAGTTCAACGTTGTCAACGTATTCTTAAACATTAATGTTTACAAATATTACTTACGTACAGCCAAAGTGTTCTTCAGTAACAGAGTTGAAGGTATAACTTTTACTTCAATAAGACCAATTTTGTGCAAGTGGTTGATGTAGACTTGGCTCCTGTTCTTGCCATGAGAAAGCAACGTATATATTGTATGCACTAAGCTGACAACCTAGAACATGTGTTAAAAACGTTTGTTTCCAGTAAAGCTGATTTCTAAACTTAAAAGTTATATTTTCTTACAACAATGGTTTAGCTTGGAGTACTATTTTCAAACCATATTTGTGATGTCTTTCTTTCGAATGCTATTGTTTGGAATGGCAGGTAAAATGTTTAAACGCACCAATTTGTTTAGATTATTACAATATCAGTTTAGTCTTAAACTGACTAAATTATGATCATACCTAAAAAATGTGGTGATTTATGCACTTTGAAAATTTGTGACCTACCATTGCATATAGTACATACTATTGAAGTATTGTATGACAACCACATGTGTAAAGTTGGCACCAAGTTATGTGTCTATGATCTGTGTATTTAGTGTATCATTTGTGTATGACTGACAGTATGTGATGACAGATGTGTTTTGTTGCGAGTCATTTACAACTCGTAACTGAAGAGAATACATAATTACTATTACATCCAGTAGATTTTACTCAAAACTCTGCACTATTAATGTATACGAAGAATTATATCTTCAATATTTCTCTCGTTTTGCCCTTTTTTTTTAACGTATTTCAGCATTTTTGTAAGAAAAAAAAACGAATTAAACCGAACGTAAGAGCGTTTCTGCGTTGAACAAATTGTAACTATACACACGTTATATCTGAGAACGAAAAGCAGAGAATTAAAAGTAAAAGTTGATAAAACTACAACGATTCAAGCAAAAAATAAATAAATAAAATATGTAGTACTAGTTATTTACGTAGTATTATTTACACATGTACAGAAAAATTAACATCGAACTATATAAATACTGATGACACTCTAAGAATATTGTACTCTTTTGGTGATGGAAATAGAGTGGCAGTCTGAATATTGCTACATTTACTCATAGGAGAGAGTTAAGAATTTAGTGCAAGAAAAATGGAATATGCATCCTACATTTATCCTGAATAGAGAAAATTTGGTTTATTTAAATAATTCGATTTTCAGGAGGTTCTGAATAGAACTGCGAAGACTACTGAAGTAAACATTAATTTCTCAGGCAGAATTGGAGTGAGTAAATACTGACGAGACAACTTCAATTTAGGTGTTCTGGTATGATATTCATGCCTTTATCTTACTGTATATCGAAATGACAACAGATTACAAAACACTCTTGAAAACTGAGCGTTTCTCGGCGAAATTACCAAAAAAATGGACTTACATAACTATTAATGGTTTGGTTTATGAGCTTGTAGCACATCTAACGTTCTACTGTGGACGCGCAAGCAACTTGCTTTCTGTGCCCCGCTGCAAACCGTTCGCTATTTTTTTTTTTTTTTTTGCGTTTACCATAATGTTTGTTGTCTTCAGTGAGTTTCTGGTATCAAATAACACTACTTAGAAATATGTATATATACATATATATGTGTATATATGTATACATGCAAACAGTGTAGAAACGTTTTAAAAAGTATGGACCTGTTTTGAAATTTAATGCGCTGATTTGCCATAAATCAAACTAAACTTTCAGCGCCTAATTTTAGGATTCTCGTTCACGCTACAATCCTTTCCGAGGTTAGTTTTAATTTCTCTTATAAGTTTCCTTGTTTTAAAAGATTAAATAAGTGCATGCCAAAGTCATTCAAAGAGGATTACTCAGACTCAAAGAGGACAATGATATCATGTCTTCCTTTTAAAATGACGTTGCTACGAGAAAATGGTCACCGATAGGCCTGAAGAAAACTGTGTTACTTGAAATACTGCGATCTACGCCAGTCACTTGGGGATGATTAGAACCGATTGAAAAGTACAACGGAAAAATTCTTCCTGGACTGAAAAAATGTGTGCATAAATGCCACATAAGAAAGATGCGTCGCACGGGAGATTATGGAGCAAAATTAATGACATAATTTTTTTTGATATCCTGCGTTTTGAGCGAAAATGTTCCCATAAATATTTAAGGACGACGTAAATCACTTATATGAGTAGTTTGATTTAAAATTTCAAGTATTCCTCCTTGTGCACTTATACACCAGATTTACAACTCGTATATGCTCTTAAAATTAACGCAAGTCGTTATACCAAGTCAGTGAGAAGTTTGGTGCAAGCAAGCCGGTCGAGTTTAAAATCCACATACCGACTAAAGCATCCCTTACAGTGTAATCAAGTGTTTTAAATGCATTCCAAGGTATGAAATTCTATTTTCATTAATGTGAGAAATTCCGCAAGGAAAGTTACAAGACAAAAACATTCCACATTTCTTTATGTTCAAAAATTTTTTATTTGGATGATATTTCTGCAACGTAATCAAATTAAAATCGCTCTTAGATGATTAAAACTATATATTTATATTGAAATTAATTTAAAAAAATATAAAATTAATAGCCCGCACATTTGTTATTTGGTCACTGTTGTATGTAAGAAAAGATGACTGATATTGTATAAGCCTAAAGATAATGAGGAACAGACTGACAGACTCTAGTTTTGTGTTCGAAATATGAATTGTGACGTGTTTATCCTGTAGACTGAAGGTCTCGCTTGATTAATTTTGGGATTGTCATATTTTTACTGGAATTTTTCCACCTAGTTTACAATTTATGGGATTAGAAAGCCAAGGGGTATATGTGGCATTCATAACATCTTCGCTTCTCACACTAACATCATATTTTATGACAGCTGTTTTTGTAAAACACCACCAAATTATGGCCCACGAGACTGTGTCATACATACCTCTTGGCCACAAAATTATTAACTTTACATTTTAACTACCAAAATGTGCACTAAACTCATGTTTCATGAAAAAATGCACTAATACCCTTTGGCGTCTAAGCCTTCCAATTATAATTTCTGACATGCTCATATACACCAATCCATATACCTAGAGTAGTACTTTTAAACACCGCATGCGAGGGGCAGAGGTTGACTAAAGGGGCAGACCTTATGTTGGTAAAAAATATTATGCTGGACCAAACTTGTACTTTTCTAGTAAAAAATAAATAAATAAAAATGCAAGAAGGCAGCAGAAGATCAAACAATATGGTTACCCACAAAATAATGAAATTTGAATCTGTAAAGGATCTTTATGTCTACCCAGTGCTTCTGATATAAGACATTATCTTGTTGTAATCTGAGATTTAGTCTGTGCTTATCATTCCTTGCATTCTTATGTACAGAACCACGTCTTCACGTCTGCGAACACATGATAATCAAAGTCAATTTTTTTCTCGTTTTCGGACAGAGAAGTACCCACCTCGCAACTTTTGCTGTTCAGCCCTGAATAAACTTTTAATTAGTAAGTTACGAAATAAAATGTCAAATATTTTTATTTCAGTGAAGTTCAAAATACTTAATTTTCGACTGTTGAAATTTCCGAATATTTATAATGAGGGCGAAGCATAAAATTCATGCACCCTGCACCATCACTCAAATAATTAATTAAATCTTTCTTATATAAAACTTTGATCTGTTTACACCGTCCTTCACTTTTGCAGATACAGACGTAGATGACGTAATACAAAATATTCTAAGGTAAAATGTAAATAATTATTTTTCTTGTAATTTTTAAAAGATGTGATTTGAAAAAGAGTAACGACAACTACAAGAAACTTTTTTATAGCAAAGACACGTAGATTTATCAACAGTTGTACCTTCCAAGCCCACCACAGCATGAATACATCAGAATATATTTCACTCTATTCATCAAAGTGCTTTAAGAGAAACTTGGACAAAGTTTCTCGAACATTCAGTAAAATCTGTACAGAAATTCGAGTATGAATTTCATATTGAAATAAGGCAACGGATCCCCTGTTGTCTGAGAAAAATAACGAAACTAGGGTATTTTAAACTTGTATTAAATTTTGGCAGACGTGGGCTGTATGGATACTATTTAATACTTTATGAGTGAAACTAAATTTTATAAAATACATTTTCTAAAGTATTCCCCTCTCATACAGCACAAACATTTGAAAATATGTGTTGCTTGAATGTGGATTTCGTAATAAGACAATGAAACAAAGAGTGAACAGTGTTATTGCGAACGTGAGTTAATATAACAGCTAGCAAGTCGAATGATGTGCATGCATAGTGCTAATAAAAACTATGTAAGAACAGGATAAGTCATGGGAAGTTGATCAAAAAGGTAAACGGAATAATACAAGATTATGCATATCCTTTTGTTTGTGAGACTGGAAAAGAGAAAAGAAAGGAATATTCCAAACATACTTAGTGATAATGGTTTAACTGATGAGATGAAACGATGTGCGAGTGAGACTGTTAAGTCTAGCGATTTAGGACTAAATGGAGTTATGCGATGGCAATGACCAAAATATGAATGAAGTAATGAGGATGAGGAATTATATGGTAGAAAACTGAATCAGAAAGGGACTTCAAAAGTGTTAAGGGAGGAATATACCGAAAGCAGGTAGCGAAAAGAATAGGAAAATTCTGCAGAAAGAATACTAAAAGACGTTCACGGAAGTCATGAGGTTAGCCTTGGTAGGGTGAAATACTTAACTCGAGGCGTTTAAATATTAACCCGAATTAAGTTTCCAAGCGCCCAAAATTTCGTGAGTGTATCTTCTCGATCAAATCATGGTTAACCCAGCTCTCGAGCATGGCTAAGTTTCCGTTAACAGATGAAACACTTCAATTGGAACCGGCAAAAATGTGAACACCAAACATAAGCAAACCACAATGAAGCGAAACTATACGAAATGTGATCAAAATATCGTGTAAAGAATCACGATACGAATAGTCAACTTGTGAAGTGGAAATGCGAGTTGCTTGAGTTTGAGATTTTTACTATATTTTACCTTATAGTTAATATAAATTTATCATATTCTTGCAGTACTTCTTAATAATGCTTATTATTTCTTTCGCTCGGTGGTTTATCTCGTGAAATAATGTAATACAAAAAATATGTAGTTCTCATCGCATCTGGTAAACTAAAGTAGTGGACATGTGCGGTTATTTTCAATTTCTGCAATCTTAAGACCCTGAATTGCTTGCAGACGCATAGTTACAACTTGGCTAACCTTTGGTGATCGGGAGAACTTGGCCTAGTTACAGCAAGTTACTTTTCGTAAACGTTTGATGAGTTGTACTTTGTGAGAAATTTTGTGGACTGAAAATATTAGCAATCGATTTGCACGAATTGCCGCTGACACATGGACAGCTGATAAACAAAACAAATGAAATTAAGTTCATAAATATAACTTTTTAGGAGTAATCGTACTGCAAAAGAATGAACACGAGATGGTACAAATAAAGAAATCTAAAACATCAATAACATCGAGAAAATTTAGAGTGATATGAGGAGAACTTATCTTTAGCAATGCGGTATGACAGGATGTCAAACGGAAGGTGTTAAAGGTAAGGATGGAACAAAATAAATGTTACATTGCGAAATAAAAAATAACTTTCGTTCGGCTGAATTAGCAGCAGAATGAAGACAACAGTGAATAACAATCATAATAAAATGTAAGTATGGAACCTAACAGTTTCAATTTAATTAAATTTTTTCATTTAATAGTCAAGAAGATAATACTTTCTAAACTGTTGCATATTTTTGACATTTTTAAAATAGGTTAAAAATAACTTGGTACACGTGGAATATCAACATGTTTTAAGTAAAACGTCAGAAATAAATGTGATAATCTAAGAACTTAATATTAATAATTTAATTTGTATTATGAGCACGTTCATTTGAAATGTTAGTTGTGTCTACCATCACACACAAAATTAAGAACGTTGTTGGACCACGTTCATAAAATTGATTCCAAACTATTTATTCGCGTTGCGACACCAATACTGCCAAAACACGAAGAAGTAAGGTAAATGCAATAAAACGGGTAAATTTTTTACATGTAAAATGGCTGGCAACCTGATTAACGCACTATCATTTGGGTTGGTAAATAATGATGTTACTAGAACTTCAGGACTTGGTGTAGGGACTATATCTTCGATGCTCCAAAAGCATACATCTTTTCTTGACATTATACATTTATGTCGAATACATCAACTGGCCCTATTTCATTAAATACATTAAAGTCACGGATCATTTGTATCCATATATTAATACAAAAACAAAATTTAAGTAAAAAAAATATCGCTAACTAGGCTTGGTCTAATAGGAAAGTCGTTCAATAATACCTTTCCTTTGAGAACCATTTGCAAGTAATACCTTCGGCTTTTAATAGGAAATATTTTACAAATCACACACACTACGCTATGTTCAAGTGATTAATGAATCTGTTATTGGTAAGAGTTGTGAGATACTCAGTTTCAGAGGAGTCTATGACACGTAGGCCAAAATTGTTCTCGCATGTGTTACAATTTGCATTTTTGCACGTTTTTTTTACCACATCCACGCGGTTACTTCATACATCTATGACAATGTTAGGAAAAGTATTAAGTCGCAACAACGATTTAGTAACATGTCATTAGGGGGGAACATGGCAATCGATATCAGTTATATCCAATTGATTATTAATGAATAGGCCTGTATGCAAGTGTACAACATAAATATTCTCACGAAACGTTTAGTATTGTCCTAGTTTCTCTTAAGCACCGTTTAATATTTGTCCTATTTACCTTTCATCAACTCCCCTGAATCTCAAGTTTCACCATTGTTATCATTCTTTTGACTGATCTCAAAACACAACTAAGTTTCTTTCGAAAATGTTTACTCTGTCTGTTTCATATTGTCTAATAATAACTTTGTTCGTCTACCCCCACTCAAACAGGAACGTCACTTAGGCATTAGAGAACACTTTAATCGCGAAATTACGTTGAAGTTTAACTGTTCATACATGATGAATTAATCGGCACAGAGCAGGAGTCCTGTTAAATATGAACCACCCCAGAGCAGTTGGGACCTCCGTTTGGCTACGGAAAAAGGGACACCTTTTCAGTCACACGGGAAGTGTCTCAATCGTAATTCAGGTAGAGTCCTTCCCAACGATTGCTTTATTATATTTCTTGATTAATGTCGAAGAAGCACCAAAAATATCATTATTTTTTCGTCTGGATCCATATCCTTAAAGGTAGGCACACGCTACTTGTCACTGCGTTGCACCAAAAACTGAGTGTATTTCAAGAACATCCACTTTTGTCTTGAAGATAGGCCGACGAATCACTCGCAGGATCAGCCTCTGAAGGTAGCTGTCATGCAGATATCCGAGAAGCAGTTGCCAGTCTACGTCTTCTCAGTTGCTTCCAGAATCTTCTTTCAAGTTGCTTCTCCTACAAGAAAAAGAAATCTAAGTTATTTCAGTTTGTTTCCTCCAAAACATATAGCTATGTGATCGTGCAGTCTACATTTATGTCGATGCATTTAACACTTCTCTAACTTGTTTGAATTAAATTTCGTTAAGTTCGTTTTGTAGTCTCAAAACAAGAATGTTATGTAAAAGAGTGATTTTTTTTCTCTCGCTCTATGACTAGAACAAACACACCTAAGTTTTAAAACCAGCATTGCATTAATTTTACTAAAATAACTCAGCTTAACAATAAAAGTCGAATGAAAATAACAGAAAAGTTTAAAGCTACAATATAAATTAAATTATAATAGCAATAATTCTCATACACTGACGTATCAACAATAACAGAACATGCTTTGAAAAACAATCTCTTTACAAACCAGCTTTACATTGTCAATGTGTTAACTAAACATAAAATTAAAAAAATAATGTTTTATAAAATCAGATATTGTGCAACAACAAAGTCATATTGCCTCCTTCTAATGGAATAACACATCACTAAACTATTTAAATAACGTTTACCTTACTCAGTAACGTTAAAACTTCTTTCATATATATTAACCATCTAGTTAGGCGTATTAGGGATTTTAATTATTATGAGTTTCGATTAAAAGACATCAAAACCGCAAATAACTGGACTGTAGACTCAAGAGCAAATTTAAACAACTTAATCAAGTTCGTTAAACCTTATTTTATTGACTAGATAGTTAAATTGCTGAGATTAGCATACACAGAAATAGTTTATACAACGCATAGTTATTATTTAGTAAATAGGTAGCTGATTTAATCACAGAGCTAGAAAATACAGAACAATAATAAAGACATTAAATTTACAAAATAATACAACCTACTACTCCTGTAACGTCTATACGGTTCTGTGCTAATGGATATTTTGACTATGAATGTCTGGTTTCGGATATGCTACGTGTCAAACAGGAACTTTAGAAATTAAATTTAGTTTCAAATTGAGTTGTGTTTTTTAAATTACGGATATAGGTAATTATGAAGACGAATGTATTACTAATTACTGAAATTCAGGATAATTTATTTAACCTAACCACAATAATGGAAGATTAATAGGCTGTAGATATAGTTTCAGTTAGCACTTAACGTCTGCCTGAAGACGGAAGTGGATGTCAGTTCACTAAACGCCGCGACAAGCTTGTCTGAGAAAAACTACTGTGTTCTTCTGTATCTTCACTGCTGTGCGTCTAGCCTAGTGTCTGCGACATCGCTGTTGGTCATACTGTTTTGTGCTTTACATCGACTTCTCAGTTATTGTCTGTGGAGACTTGTTCGTGACGTCATCAGTGTTACCAGTTTTCTTTTTTTATTCACTTGGTTATTAGTTTAGAGCACTTATTTTTTCCTTACTTTTTTGTGACGCAATTACTTATGGAATTATTTATGTTTTCTTATATTTATGCGTGTGCTGACTACTGCAAAAAGTGGCTTGTTTTTTCCTTTGCTGTTTCTAGGGTCTCACGCTTAGTTTTCTGGGACGACATACCATTGCAATGGCGTTTTCTCCACACTGATTCACTAAATATTTAACACCATCACCACGGGGCCGCGGTGGTCGAGAGGTCAGCCCTCTCGCCTCCCACCAAGGCGATCCGGGTTCGATTCCCGGCGGGGTCGGTCCCTGGATTTTCGCATGTGGGAATAGTGCCGGACGATGCCGTTGGTCGGCAGGTTTTTCTCGGGGATCTCCCGTTTCCCCCCTTTCATTCCGGCTCCGCCCCATACTCACCTCATGTCACCCCTCACCAGAGCTGAAGACCTCTATGTTAAGCGCTGACCAAAAAATCTCTCACTCACTCTCCCACCACCACAACAACCCCCCCCTTTTTTTTCACCCAATTGCAAGAATCTTTCAAATACAGTTATTATATTAATGAGTAAGAAAATGTTCACTGATATCAGTGTTTTTGTGATTACGGATTGAGAAGTTTAAACAATTTGTATTATTGGAAAGCTATTAGTATTCAGTTAATATTTAAGTAAACTTATTTAGAATAAAGACATTACAAAAACAAACAAGTAAATATTTACTGATTTACAGTGGTTTTCAACATATTTAAATTGCTGAAAACGCTTCAACAATAGTAATTGAAAAATCACAGGTTATCATTGGATATCCACTGATGCATGTGCTTTGTGGATTGTTCGGGAGAAATTGCTGTCAATTTTAGTGTAATTTTCCATGATACTGGCATTGCATAGACAAACATACGGTGAGTTGACTTGCCTTAACTTTTTTATTAAACCTTCTAGGATACTCTCTTATGAGGAGTGAGGTATGAGGTCATAGAATGTTGCCTATTGAGTGTCTCAAAATATCACCAGAGGTAGTCTGGAGTCATCTCCTGCAGTTCGGCACATCATGATATCGGGAGTAATGTGGTATTGTATGTGTCATGACTGCTTCACTCGACGTTTATTCGTGGTAATTCTAAACCAAGATTCATTACTAAACATGTGGTTCTTCTCGTCACTTTATGCCTTCTGATTATCGTAGCTTCCTAAACGCCACAGTCTCTGCTACGACGTTAAAATAAAATACCGTAGTTCGGCTGATATCAGTCGTTTGAGAGATGCTGCTGGATAACGTGGCGTGTTACACATATATAATATGTTAAGTTAACTGCGTCAGTACGGTCACAAACGCCGCCTTAAAAATTATTATTTTCCTTTTTAATTTTGGTTGAAACATTGTTTTCCATTTTGTTGTATAAATATTAAATTTTTCCCTTACATTTTCAATTTATCTGTGTACGCTAGTGCTGTATCTCGACTGTTTTATAACGTGTACTTCTTTCGAAAGTAAAAAAGAATTGAAAAGAAGTCTTCAAGGTTATTTTCAGCAGACAATATGCTAGTGAAAAACATCGAGAAAGCAGTAGGTAAACGCATCACATTTATTAATTTTTTTGAAGTCATAAAATGACCTAGACTTTAGACTTAGTGACTGAAAGTTGCACAGAGGAACGGCACTGTAAGAAATAACACACACTAAAAGAATGCATTGCGCGTGTGGGCGCTGTCCATCCGAAGTGCTCTTGTCCTTACTGGTCTTTTCCCTAATAAGCTAGAACCTTAAGGCGGTCAAAACATTATGTGTATATTTTCAATAGCTGTTTTTTTGTGATATTTAATCAGGTATTAGAGTAAGAAATGTTTAAAAATGGAACACCATATTTTCAAAATAATAATTAGGATTATTTTCAGAATTTAAATTATTATGTGTGTTCTTAATTTAGAAATTTAAATTTGCTGTGTATTACAATGTTGAGCTGCATATTACAAATAATGTTGAAGCCACCAGTTGATGCTAATGTAGCGTCGTGTGAATTAAGTAAGGGGTTTGCATGCAGTTTAAATTTTGTAGTTTATGGTAAAATTTTAAGAGAAGGTATATAGATAATATACGCTTACTGGAGGCAAAAGAATTGCCCGATTGCAGGGAAATCTCTTCATGGAGTAGCTGTGACCTTAAGAAACACGAACCGGTGTATTTGTAACTAATAATTACTTTTGAAAGCTGCACTGCACAGTATTTAATGTTAAAATGTTCAAAGTTGCGTTTAAAAGTATATAAAATTGTTTTCCAGTTGTTTCGCGACTTTTTAATATATTTGTTGATGTGAAGTTAGAAAACATCTAAAAACTCTTAAAACTAGACAATATTATTTTGAACTTGTACTTAAGTTGAAGAGATCTCTGACATATTCTATTTATTTGTATTTAATAGCAACTAATATTACAGCCTGTTACGAAAAACATAATTATTTAACCTAGTTTTTGAAGTTGTAATGACTTATATCTGCATTTAAGTGCATTAAGATAAAAAACTTGATTAACGTATTATTTCAGTTTTACCGTTACACTTGCGACATTAACATCAGAGAACCATAACGAGGATCAAAATAACAGCTACAACACAACCAATGATTTTAAGAATACATAAATTTCGTGGTCTCAAATGTACTTGCCATGTCATAAAGATTATTTAATATCTGACTTATTGAAATTTTATGACTGAGTAATACGTATAAATTAGAAATGGAAGCTACTTTTCCGGTTTAAGAGTACGTGTTACATAAATCACGCAAAACACTTGCCATGAAATTCATATCATTTTGTGAATCCAATATAGAAAAACATAAACAGGGCAATCATGTAAGTTATTTTTCACCAAATGTAAGAGCAAACGTTTCGCCAAAGTGATGAATTTCTGATGAATCTTCAATGACGCCGAATTTTCTTACAATTGATTTCGGCACAAGAAATTTTGCTACAGGAATGCGCTACTTTGGCAAGATATTTGCTACAAAATTTTGTGACTTCTCCAATCTAAGATTGCTTAGCTGTGTTTTCCATACCGACATAGCTGTACATTTTAATGAACTTTTTCTGACTCAATATACCACGTTTAAAGTCAGCCACCAATTTGAATTTCATTATTTTTCGCATTTTTTTTTCATTATTAGAAGGAAAATATTATTTCTTCAATTATACAGTAAATTCTATTTCCTTAGTGATACAATACAGCTATCACGATTGATGTGTTAATGTATATTTATTCCACAATCACTCCAGCAAATTATGAATACAAGAAACTGCTAGGCTGACTGCGGCCTAATCATACGTTAACACTTCAACAGGGATACATGTATTCTAAAACACAGTAATTTGCTGTATAATAATAGAGCCACATTTATAGTCCCGAAGTAAAAAAAAAAATAATATTCAATATTGTAGGGGTAGCGGAGCCATAGAGACATGGGCCCAAGTTCTTTTATTTCGAGATGATTATTTATTTTTAATCCCAGACAAGTGCCGATAACATAAAATTGCTCTGTAGATTTGTTGTGAATTGGCATTACTGAGTAATGTAATTTTTCGAGACAAACGGCGTAAATATTTTAGCTTATTTATCAATTAAAAGGAAATTTTCTTAGCTAACTAATTGGCAACCTACCATCGTGTTATATTTTGTCTCGAGAAAGTCAGGATACGTAGTTTAAACCAGGTATGAAAAAGTTACAGAGTGATTTTTACAAAATCGGCTGTCGTTTTTATGTTGTTTTTAAAATAATTATCAAAACTAAAGAAACTCGGGCCCAAGCCTATCAGCACCGCACATGTGGCCATACTCTGCTGCTAGCAGTTGGCGTGAAGAACTTAATTATTGACTACGTTGGCTGAATAATAAACAGGAGTAACATTGCCCCCATGCGGGTGCAAGGAGAGGAAGTCAGAGCTGAAGTGCGACTACAGCAGTAACATACACAGTCCAGATGACAGGATATAGCCAGTACAAAAATGTTAAGTTTAATTTCCGCTCTCTAAAAAGCACTTACACTGCCACAAACAAATTTCCCTTAAATACTAACCGTTGCCAAGTAACTTTACTGCCAATGTATTTATCTTGCGCTTAAGATATATTTGCCTTACAGCAAAGCAAATGTGGAAAACGTATGTTTTGTATAACAACATTTTTTTTGGGAAATACGTAAGTTTCTTTGTAGAAACAATAATAGTTTTTTCAACAGAAAGCGTGTGTTAAACATACCAAAATAATCATCAAAATAATGATTTAAAATAAAGTAATCTTAATAACAAGACAATTTTTGTTACCATTGTTGTAACTTTTCAGCAAAAATTTACTCTGCGGCGAAGTTACTTTGCAGTGGTCCACATTCAAACAAACAATTGGTTCGCCAAGCCCTTAGTAGTTGTAACGTTGGCAGCACGTTGCCTTACATTCTGGCGGCGAGGTGTGAGCTGCGGCGGCAGGGAGGTGGGAATGTCGTCGACGGCGTCTCGACTAAACATCCGGAACAGCGGTCGTCCAGACGCAATACCGCCCCCCGCGTCCGCCTCCGGGCCGCCCCTCCTCATGCTCAGGAAGCCAAGCCTGCAAAGGAATAAGTTAACCTATTAATCTCTTGCACTGATTCTGTATGATAAATTAAGGAAAGATTCCATTATTGTTATGTCAACCAGTTTACCAAGAATATATCCTATGCTTTGTCGAAGAGAAAATTTCGATAAAATAATTTGAATAAATGTTATGACTCAAAAACCGAAAATCAATAATATTGCCTAACACTCCCCTTTAATGCCAGCACACAAATTTATCTGGCCGGGATTACAATTACTTCACGTCCCACTTTATCACGTAACACTATCACTTTCACTTAAGCAGGGAACACCTTGACAAACACGTCTGGACGGGACCCACCACGATCGCATCACTTTATACTTACATTCACTTTTACGTAACGAAAAGCTAGTCAAAGTTAAGCTTTTACGTTAAAGTGATACGTGAAAGAGGAGAACGTGATCTTGACGGCTTATCACTTTTCAGAAGAATAAATGTCTTCTAGAGTGTCATGCCTGTATCCGACGAAGGATCGTAATATGGCACCTCAATCGATCGCGTCCTACGTACACGTGAACGTGAAAAAGTTGCAAATGATAAATGAAAGTGAAGCCACCGTAATTCCGGCCTAACTACCGGTCTTGCACATGCTAGTGACAGTCCGGCACATGCTAGCAACGAAGATCCGCACATTGAATACTAGGAAGTTTAACCACGAAGGCTGGCAAAGGCTAACAATGCAGACATGTACATATTAACCATGAAGACCAGCCGATGTTAGTCATGATAATCGGTACATGCTAACCATGAAGACCAGTACACGATAATCGTGAAGACCACACGTGTCAGCCATGAAGACAGGAACACGCTACCTGTGAAGACCTGCATATGCTAGCAGTGAAGACTGACTCATATTAACCATGAATACTAGCTCATCTAAATGAGCGCCAGCCCATTCTAATAATCAATACCAGCACACGTGAACAATATAAATCGGCACATGCTGGCCATGAAGACCGACAAACATTATCAATGAATGCCGGCACTTGTTAATGCTTTAAATCGACACATATCAATTATGCACTTTAGCGGATTCGTAAGCGTGAAAACAAGAGCGCAAACTTAATAAGTTAGAATTACGAACTGAAATGGAGGCAGATATTTACCACGTTTACTCTTAATATAGTAAACAAACTCCATGAAAACTTTTATGTATCAATTATTTGTACCGTACTCTTCTTAAATCCAATTTTATTAACTTTCCTCGTATAATAAATCTACGTGGCTTTATCAACTACCAACTTTTACCAACAGATCAGCGGCGAAGCGTGAAGTGTTTTGGTGACAGCGGTACTTATAAATTAATATACACAACTCTGATTTGTCTGTGGAACCATCTGACTGGTACAGATAGGTGCAGTCTACAGCCAATAGCGTGTAAGAGGTGAGGAAGGAATTCTCTAGTAATACATCTCGGTACCCGCAATACATATTATTCTCCTATCTTCAAAAATAATGCTTTAACACAAATTGGGGCGAGGCGGCACTTTCATAAACTCTCATTCATGGCTACGCCTATGCAATTGCCTATGCAATTTTATTGCATAATTAAGGGTCGAATTCAGAGACATATTTCGGACCAGTTGAAAGTGAATGAGCTCTGAAGCTCATTCGAATGCCTCTTCAGTTTAAAGTAAACAATGCAGCTTACGTTTTTATACGTTGTTATTCATATAAAATATTTTCAATTGTGCTTGCAAAGTATATAAAATATTCTTGCTTCTTGCCAGAACAGTAGTTTTAACTTTCTGTAAAATTTGTTCAGAAATAAACTTATATGAGTTAAAATCGTTTCGCCCATAGAACAGCCACTCGAAAGGCGTTTTTGAAGTACGAGAAGTGAAGAGAATGCTAGGTGAATGGGAGTTGACAGCGCTTTCTAAGGACGACTCTGAATTCGGCCCTAAGGCCTCAATCTCTGACAAAATTTTTATACTATGTTCGTTACTATGGCTGGTATACAATAAAAATAGATTGTGGTGAAAGATTCAAAGCCTCTTGAAATCTAAAATGACCGGATATCCAGAGAGACAAACGATCACTGTACCTTTGGTTGTTCTGCTTTAGAAGAAAACCGTCTGCTAGGTATGCAACCAACGTTGCACTGATATCCAAATGGTTGCCTATTGGCGGTTATTGTATGACGCTATTCAACGTCTGCCTTCTTCGGGTATGATTTTTAAAATAAAGTATTTTAATTTTCTTATCTTTTGACATCTCCAGTTAGGCCAGTTTGTATCGAATCAACTTGGATTAATGACAGGAAGTGATGTAATCATTGTTTGCACATATCAATTTAAGTTGAATTCGGCTATTTAATAAAGGCCAGAAATGATGCGCGCTGAATAGAAGAGGACATTTAGGTTGCCGCCTGCCCAGGCGCAGAGCTTGGGCCGTTATCGTATTATTCGAAAACTAGTCGACGCACATGAATGATGTCTGCTTAGGAATAGCGTTTAAGGCAATCATCTTTAATTTATTTCAAACAATTGCAAATAACTCGAATATTTTTTTAAACCAAATGCTTGAAAAAAATTTGAGGCTGCCATAAGATAGAAAATTTTGCCGGAGAGTTTTTTGAAATGATGTCCCGTTTGCTAGTACAAATATTATTTTTCTTCATTTTGGCTTATTTTGACAACAAAATATGTGATATTTCAGGGGTAAAAATCTAAAAATCCGTTTGGTGTATTGCAACCGAAAATTTCAAATACAAACGATGATATATGTGTTAAAAAAGTAGGAATGAATTTTTGACATATGTGTTAATTTGCGTTAAAAAAATATTTTCGAAAACTGCTAAACTAAAGAGCGTTATACGTGTGTATACCCATTTCAGGTTTACAATTACTCTTTCAAATATATTTTCCAGCAGCAGAAAATTGATGTTTTTGCTGTCCGTTTTAGGTTTGAAAATCTTAGAGCAGAATCTTTTAAAAGTTATAGGCGTATACAACATACTTTAATATTACGTCATAAAATGTTCGGTCACCTCTCAACGTGTCGTAGAGACGGTTGTCGGCCAGAAGACTGCATCCTAGTTCAGTGACTTGCGCATAAAGGCTAGTGTGAGGCGTGATGTGAATGTTCTGTCGTCCTTACCGCTCCATCACTTTTAGGTCTCGCACGCTCAAAACACTACCACCTAGGCAGCCACCTTAAGGGTACCATCTACCTGCGCGTTAGAGACTCTGAAGCGAGAGATATAAGGTCGACCTTGAAGCGCACATTAAATGCCACATCGCAACAACGTGCTAAGCTCTGAACTAGCGTACAAGGTTCCCGTCGACAGTTTTTACTGAATTTGTAATAATATAACTATACTTTTCTCTAATTGTGCAAAAATACAAAAATAATTAATGCTTGTTTCTAGATCTGTTTTGACGTAGCCTGTGGCACTTTCTTCAGAGTGAATTATTTCATTTCTTTAAGCCTGTTTGTTTTCTTTTTTTGTATAAAATGGTTTTATGCAAATTCCGGCTTTCACGTTCCATTAAACGAAGACAACGAAAGCAAGGAAATTTTCGTTACTATAAAAATGTCACAATATTATAACGTGTGTGTGTTTACAACAAACCATGTCAAATATAAATATAAAAATTTTTCGAACAATTAATTTTTAGCGTGAATTTCCCCCTTAAGGCAATGATTCATAATTTATACTACCTTTTACAATAATTAATTTTTAAATCCTAAACGAGAACAGACATCGAAAAACTATTACACAGTTTTGTTAAATACGATGCAGACCATGTAAACTATTTTTTTCAAGACAAAGTTCACAGTGGTTTCAGCCAATTTTGCAACTAAGGAAACTCTCATTTATTAACTAATCAGCCAAATCTATATGATTTTTTGTTTAAAAAAAAGAATGCTTAGTATAAACTAATTTAAACAAGACAGTGCAACAGTTTTCAAGTATCTACTCTCGTTTAGGAATAACAAAACAAGTATGATGAAAGCAGTATAAATGACGGGGGGAGGTGTTAACTAAGGCGCCAGTGAGGCGAGGCTAGAACTCACAGGCGGCTGGTCTTGGCGTGCTGGTCCTCGTCTCGGCTCCGGCGTAGTCGCAGGCGGCGCAGCAGGCTTGGCCTCCTCCGGGTCTTGTCGCTGGCCGCTGGAGCAGGGCAGCTGTCAGCAGCACCTCCAGACTCGTTGCCCTGCCCACAGAGCCACGCACCATCATCGGTAACACTCGCCAACCACTCGGGTGCCGCCGCTAAACAGTAACTATATATAGGTCATTCGGAATAAAGTGAGCACTAAAGATTTAACCTTTGAAAAAAAATCACTAGTCGGCACTGCATATACGCCACCACTAACACGAGTTACTTTACTGCTTGTATGGTTGGTAGCGATTCACCACATGTAGTTCCGCGTGTTTTCCTATTTGAATACAACATCAGTGAAAGAACAAATTATGAAATCGACCTCTCTGTATTTAATATACTTAAAAATATTTACTTATGATCTTATTGATATTCATACTTACAGTATAATTAGACTCGATTGGCGCGAGAATAATGTGACGTTATTGCCGACCTCGAGTCATTTTAAGGCCGTGCTAGATTCGCCGTAAGAAATAACCGTAAAAATTTAAAAAACACATTTGAGAGATGCATGCTACAACACACCGTACCGCTACTTAGCCGCCGTAAGACCGTAACAGGGATAGAAACCTGTATATTTCTTACGGTGCGGTTACGGTTATTTTTATACGGCTACTTTACTGTCAATGTAGCACGGGCTTTAGTCGTTACAGCTTGCTCCGCGCTTCAGACAGTTCAAAACTGCACCGACAGGTGGCATCAGAGTTAGATTCTCGCCGTTTTTTCGCCGCCCCGCCACTTGCATCATTTGCGTGTGTTTGTCCGTTGCGCGTTCAAAAGTATTGGAAATTACTTTGAGTATCATTGTCGAATGATGTGAAACCATCGGTAATCTGTAAATTACGTTGTTTATTGTTTCTGAAGTGCGTTGTCGTTGTTCGTGGCAGTAGTACTGAACGAAACTTGAATTATTGAATTGCGTGTGTCATGTCTGTTTCTAGTGGCGGTTTTGAGTTACAAATTCAAATAAAATATCCCCCATTTACGAGATTCATAACGGCAATAGTGCGTGTTGTATAAATTAGTCGATGGACAGAAACCAGTATTATAAGACATTAACTCGCAGGTATTTATAGCTAAGATTACTTTTATTTTTTATATCTTATATTCAGCCCCCGTGCATTTAATGAGTAGATAATGTAGCTAAAATTTATCGGAACAGTTTAATGTAGTTGTAAACATTGCACGACCTCATGAATTATAAAAGCACGGGGCATTATTTGTGTTTACATTCAGCGAAAAGATATGAACTGGCAGGAAATATAAATTTATCATGGCTTTTTTTAGTGTTCACTTTATTCCGAATCACCTATATCTGGTTTCACTATTGATAACATTACAGTAAGCGTTCGCACAACAACTAATATACCGATTCACAACTGCAAAAACGTGGTCGTGTGCATATAGATGCTGACATAAGAAATGGTCATATTTCATTTCTTGTGCGTACGCATAAGACAGCAACCAATCACAGCAAATGATGTTGTGAATTTCCACCATGTTGGTTTAACCTCCAAAATAACAAGAACAAAACAAAGCTACAATAAGAAGTTATAGAACCTATGTTTCTGTACTGAAAATAACGTTTTACACTGTACAGTTTTTTGAGACTTTGTTTCTATATTTCCTATTATCTCCAAATACGATTTCACTTCAAAAATGTTTCAATGACTTTCGGTTGTCTTCTGTAACGAATATTTAAGATCAGTCAAAAAATGCCATTAGCTAAACATTACTGTAAGAATCCAATTGTGAATTTGTATTGCACAAGGCTTCGCGCACGGTGTTTGCTGTTATGTTATATGTCCTGTGCTAATGTATTTTAATTGTGAACCAACCTTAACACTAACCCGTCCATCATCCGTCCACTACAAGATGGCCGCCTGCCCGCGCAGCCGAGCGGCGTGCACGGCTTCGGCCGTTACAAGATTATTCGATAACTGCTCAACACGAATGAGTGATATCTTGTTGGGAATGGCATTCAAAGTAGGTTACATGTGTTCATACCGATTTCCGGGTCACCACTACTCATTAAAACAAATTTACTAGTGGTCGAAAATGGCGAAAAATGAGTGTTTTTGCTGTCCTTTAAAAATATGAAGATCTTGGAGGTGTATCTGTTAAAAGGTATAGGCCTGCAAATTAGTTTTAAACTTTAATATTAAATAATAAAATGATCGGATCACCACTGAATGTCTTATATAGGCGAGTTGTTGGTGAGAAGACTGCACAGTAGTTCAGTGACTTGCATCTAGAGGTCAGGGGGAGGCGCATTACGCGTTTTGAGTCGTCCTTACCGCTTTCGCACATATAAGGGTGCGGTCTACCGCAATTTTCATCACCATTTTTTTTATTTTTTATTTGTACCAGATATTTTTTTCTTATTTTAGACGCAAAATGTGACTAAATTTGGCTCTTGTGAAATTTTTTTATCTCTCACAGTTTTCGCGTAATGGCTTGTTAAAGTCATATTTTGCATGTTTCCGTTTTAACGACTACACTAAAACCACCTGATATACCAAACTAAAAAAAATCACAGTGGATAAAGACATTGCAGGCTACAATGACATGCTCATAAAATTAAAGAATAAAACTTATTTGAATTTTAAAAAATTGCTGAAACTGAAAATAAAAATTTTAAAAGTTCAATATATTTTTTTAAAACACAAATAGTATTTATTCTTTAATTTTATGAGCACGTCATTGTAGCCTGCAATGTCTTTATCCACTGTGATTTTTTTGAGTTTGGTATATCAGTTGGTTTTAGTGTAGTCGTTAAAACGGAAACATGCAAAATATGACTTTAACAAGCCGTTACGCGAAAACTATGAGAGATAAAAAAATTTCATAAGAGCCAAATTTAGTCACATTTTGTGTGTAAAACAAAAAAAAAATATCTGGTACGAATACAAAATACAATAATGATGATGAAAACTGCGGTAGACCGCGCCCATAAGCCTTGAATGTGCAAAATACGTCCAACCAGGCGGTCACATTAACCGAAAGGTTTACAATAACTAGAATCCGGAATATATGTTTTTCCATTTTTTAAATGTAATTGGTCACTTAACGTGCCTCGGAACAGCACAAGGCCTAAGTAGAGCAACACGGGAGAAAGAACGCAGCAGAGCATTTGTTATGGAACGATCCCAGCATTCGCCTGGGTTGATTTCGGAAAACCATGGAAAACCGAAATCAGGATGACCGAAGCCACGGACCGAATCCGGGTACTCCCGAATACGAGGCGAGCGTTTTACCACTGCTCCACCATGCGCTCGGTAGAGCAAGATAGAATTCAAACGTATGTACAGTCTTGCTACGATTGTAAATGGTTCACTGTTCGTTGAACATCACCTTGAAGAACTTCGCGCCAGAATGAAACGTGCAAGCAAGTTTGGAATGTATCCCGTCCTACCTGGTCCAGCGTTAAACTGACTGCTCATTATAGCTACAGTCAGTGTACATAAAACTATGACTCTAGAATGTAGTTTACAGTGTATCTAGCCTGCAAGCCACTAATCTTGCGAAACTTTCCTGATTCCAACAATAACACGTCATACGTCCGTCTCTGAATCAACATCCCCAACTGAAACATTAGATAATGTGTGTTCGTTCTGATTTATTTGTTTAATAGTTTCTTGAGGGCTCATTGAATAAAACTGAAAAAAGAAACACACATGATAGATGACGTCAAATATTAAAAGAACGACCTCACAAAATAAAAACATTCAGGCTTAATAAGGTTCGCAGGCAGGCAATAAGACACACATCAACAAGACTTCAGTAAAGAACACGACTCCAGCAGATCAACTTGTTAGTGTATACCTTCCTCGTGGTAAGGTAAACATTGGACAAATTAGAAGAATAGTTATGAGTTAAAAAACCCATTAGAAACAACAAGTAGGAAAATCCTTGGTTGGCCATATCAGAACACCCGGTCTGAACCAAACACAACATCGAATTTCACATATACGGTACTGCAGCCAACATCCCCTATTACACGAAAATATTCGACTGAGAAGTAATTAAAATTTTTAAACAGCCATACAACATTAACAGTGAAAATGGTTTCAAACGAAACAATATAAGGGACCTCTCTTTAGACACCTCAAAATTCAGTCTCATCGAAAGACAAAGGCGAGCTCGTCACTGCCTACCTTCCAGCCAATCAGGAGAGAAACAGCCAGTGATTGGCCGACCCCCACAACCCAAAATATAAGCTTACATTCAACAGTAAGGCATGCCACTAAACATGAGTACGAATAAATTATGTAAGCATATGCGTTATGTTTGAAAACCTTAACCATACATTATAAACACTGGCGGTAACAATAATCAGTTAATAAAGGGCACGGCATAGTAGGTATACAGGAATTATCGTTACATTGTACAGTTATGTAACACTAGCAGATAGCATGCATAATTTATTGGACCACATAAAATATTAACACAAGAATTCCTATTAGAATCACACAATATTGTATGCGTTAATAATAATTTTACAGTTTACGTCCCTTTGTTATAAGTTGATGTCAGACGTGTTTAGTTAAAATATCAGCAAATAATTAGATCTTATTTGCTATACAGTGTACACTTAAAAATAATAATTGAAAAACATACCAAACAACTAACACAATTAAACATAATATACGTGATCACACAATTCACAGCTTTCCTGTCAGTTACATTTTCCATAGAAAGAATCAGCGACACAAAACTCACTTTTATAGAAGGCTGTATTTTCTCCTGTCAGTTAATAATTATAGCTTGCCAATCTTTTGACGGACGAACGAAATGAATTATTCGGCTTGTCTGAAAGATTGTTTGTCACGTGACGGATGACAGATGGATAGACATGACGGGTTATCGTAACTTCGGCTATACCTACTACCAAATATCGTGGGACGATATTTGCTACTACTACCAAATATCTTACTACACTTCCATTAGTTCTCCAAGCCACGACCTTAGGACACTGCATACGACAAAATTGAGGGTAAAGACGGCATCAACAAAGCTACTTGGCCATTTGTTTGCTTGTGTTTGTATTTCAGACTTTCGTTTTTGTGCGAACCGGGCGAAATAAAAGTATGTTTCAGCCACCAATAGAAATGTATGAAAGTATTGATTGTGTAGAGAAATTTTGCTGCCTGTTTGTCAGTGTTTTGGAAATTAAAAATATTAATTGACGTGGGATTTTTTTTTGGATACATATGTCATGCTCGAAAATCATATGTTCTATTTGTCTGCCTCTTTTCTCAAACGTTATAAATAGCATACGTAGCTAATTACTTAATCTACTACATACACATACGTTGATAATCACCACAAGAGATTTAATTAAACATGTGAAACAGCCAAAATGAGGGACATCTGCTAAATTAATAAATTTCAACTAATACCTTTTTATTCCAACTACAGTAAAATTACAGCAGTTTAAAATTTTGACAATATATATAGTTATTATTATAAAAAGTTTAAAACACACATAATGAAAATACAACGAATTTTTGTGTAATGGTACTAGATTCACTTCATACGTCTATGAAATATTACATTATATTTATATTTCGTACAAAGTCCTTACAGATATCTGAATTAAATTTAAATAAATCTGTTTAAAATATCCGTAATGACAATCACGAACTGTATAATATAATGTGTTATGACTTACATATTAATAAGTTATTTGTTACAATGTATATTTTTTGTTAGGGACAGTCTTCATGCAATGCACGCACAACTTAGTAATAATAAACATTTTGACGCTAAGAATTATTTATTTTTAATTGACGTATGTAAATTTGCTTTAATTTTTACATTTTGTCCTATTTCAAACATATATTATATCAAGCTTTCAAGTTGAAGCATCCCAGCACGAAGCAACTGCGATTGTCACCTGGAAAATAATGATTTGAGAACTTTTTATCCTAAACTAACACGGCAACAAGGAAAGTTCAGACTTTTTTTTAAATATCTGCAAATTGACAACATTTCAAGTTACGTATGTTCTACGCAATAAAACTCTAAAATACATCTGAACTTTCACATTGCCATGAACGGCAAAACATTTGTTGATACAGTCCTTACTAGTTTATAAACTCGCCACCAGATGTCAGCCACTTTGCGCGATAGCGCGAATACACTAATACCGGACAACTACTGCAATTCTGAGAGAACACTGATTGTGTTTCCACATCAAGCCAACAGATAAGAACATACTAACATACTGCACTTTGTTAGTATCACATTTACGTTGTCAGTATAACAATGTGAGGAAAACTTTCTTTTCTATACGAATGACCATTTTTCTTTGTTACAACCGCAAATAAAAGTTTAAAACCAATACAGCAGTATACCCATATAAACCCAGGAAAATTTATGCTAACAGGAATGTAATGACATTTATTAAAAAGTTCTACCTCATGCTGCTTGGTTGTTTTTCGCACACTTCTCTGTATTATTAGCACAGAGCTGCCCGGTGTTGGTCTGTATAACATTTGCCCTGGCCCTATCCCATCAATAGTGACCCTACCTGAGGGGAGCAGACACTGCAAATTTTTTTCTTGACAAGAACCCGAACGAGGTGAAACACTGGACCCGCTTTCGGAAAGACCCAGTTTGTTTCCCTGTCTGACCAACCTTAGTTCGGATTTTCCATTGTATTCAGAAATCACCTCAGGCGAATGCTGACATGGCCTTTCACCATGGTCCGTTGTCGATTCCTTCCCGTTTCCTCTGTGTCTGAGCCATTGCTACTGCCCCTAGTGTCATCTCTGTCTCTGTACTACCTACCGGGCTAGACAAGACAAGTAGGTCTGCAATGCCATTTTAGTTAAAAAAAACACGTTTTTGTAACAATATGAACTAAAATGTACAGAATAATATTTGAGTATAAAGATTTTGTTCAATAGGGATACGATGTCCCATAATTGAAAAAAAAAATTTTTTTTTTGTGAATAAGGTTAAAATAAGAATAAAGTCATTAACCAAGAAATTAACTTTAACGTAAAAAACCTGGGATGCTTAATATCAAGTTTTCATCGCTGGCTATTCGTAAAGGTAGAGTCATTATTAAAAATTAAGTAGATAGCAAAATTTCAAATAATTAGGACGTCTGGAAGTGTGTAAATATCAAACTGAAAGATTTCATTACACATATGCATATATTTATAAATACACAGGCCTGCATACATACATAATACATACATGCATGCCAAACTAATGAAAGCGTGTTCAGAATGTACAGTTAACCGCGAACAGCTTATGTGGGGCTATGCTAGCCTTGTAGATGATTGTAGCAAGGCGACATTACATAGATAAGGTCTGCGATCGCTAATTGAAAAATCGTACCCTATACCATTGCACCTATGTCATATGCATTTGAGAATCATCAAGGTAGTATAATTTGACTTGAAGCCGACAAGTTCGGTTATGAAGTGTGTTTAAAATTTCCTGCAAGCGATACCTAGCCCACATAATTAAATAAACTTAGAATTATCGCCATAATGCTGATTGTAAACAACAACTGCGAAAAAATTCTCTCGACGTGTGCATAAACATTAATGTTTCGTTGGCGGAGCAAAATGTACTTATGTGTTCTACCGTAGAAATTAGTACATTAATACTAACCATATGTTTTATCGTCAGGCGTTAGTACTTTGCTAAACAACCCACATGTATTTTGCTGGATCAAGAATATCAGATGTGTTGCTTTTGATATCTTTTTCTGATGAAAAGTATTTTGTTAGTTCAATTAAATACTTATTACGGTCTGTTCAAACAAATATTTTGAAATAATTTCTTCCGCTGTTGTTACAACACAGAATTGCTGTCTCCTACGCTGAAATACTATTAACTAAAAAAAGCATTACAGTAGAGGTCTAACTCAAAATGATCAAATTCAAAGTTATGTCCTATTGAGCTGAAGGTGTGATACACACACAAATAAAATATAATACATTAAAAGAAAGTAATTATTTAAATAAATAATTAAACAAATTAATACATATATGCATATAGGGACCTTAATTCCAAACCATGCTGTCTCAAAATTTTAAGAGTCACAAAAATAATAATGAATTATTTTCTGTGTGTATTTATTTCTATCTGAAATATGAAATATGATAGTAATAGTTGTACAAATATTGTATTTTAATTAGTTACATATTTAAGATAGATATAAATGCACACGAAAAATATATTACTTTTTATTGCTTTTTCATAAATTTTTGAGTTAGCATGGTTTCGAATTCAGGTCCCCATAGGCCTGTATATTTTATTTGCCGCGCGGCAGTCAAGCTAGCACTCGCAATAACGAGAATCTATAGTGTCACGTAGCGCTATTGTTATTCCATCCAGTACTCTTGAGTACCCTGTGCAGGTGTAGTAGGAGTGTTCCGCCCCCCAGCTCACCTGCTCCGGAGAGGGAGTGTCGCCGGCCGCCAAGGAAGGACTGCGCGGTGGACTGTCCGTGTCTTCCTCCTCGGGCAGAGGTTCCAGGCGCCTCCTCTGAGGGAAGCCACGAGCCCCCACCACTCCTGACATAGGCACCGCCGCCAGCAGCTCTTCCATCATCAGCTCCTCGAAGGGACCCTGCGACGACGCCGAGTCTGCCGACGACTCCTGTGACAACACGCACACGCCCACACTGTAGGTGCTTTCATTTAGTACTGCACAGTTATTTAAACTATATCATCAATGATACCGTGAGCTAGGGAGACTTTGGACACTAGGGGTGACTTTGGAGCAATACAAAAATGTTTCTCGCATGTGTGGTAGTCCTGGATAAAGAATTTTCCTTGTTGCGATGAATTCCGAATAATAAATAACCTCATGATATTTAATTGATATTTACTCACAGTTGACCACCATGGAAAATAAAAATAGCTTGAAAGTATCCTAAAGTCACCCCACCTGTCCAAAGTGTACCCCGCGCACAATATTTTATATATTTTAAAAATAATTGCAAGCTGCTAAAGGTACAATTTTATGTGCCATTTCTCAAAGTGTGCATTTATATAAGTTTTAACTTACTGTACGCAAAATATAACAGAATGGACCAGGCGGGAAATACTTTGTTGGAGCTACAAAGTATTTTCTTGGTATTTACCCAGTCAAATATTTTTGTGCCCACTTTAAAACATTTTGCTGTGTACTTTTTGTTTATTACTAAATAAATTGACAGGAGAATTTTTTTTACAAATTTTTCATTACAGTGTGGCCCCGTTGTTGTGTCCAGGTTCTTACAAACAATTCATCTTTGTAAAGCTGCAACAACTTGTTTCCTCCTCGAAAAAAAAAAACAGTAAAATAGTTTACAGAGTGCTGTTTCTGTTTCACATTGTTCAGTTTTATTATTATGAAATATTGCGAATTCACAATGATATTGATAAACATCAACTGGTTTTTCATGAATACACTGAAATAAATATATTGTTGTAGTACATAAACTGCTGTTAATACAAGGGAAACTGGTTGGTACTATTCTTAACAATCTGTTCTGTAAAAGTAGCAAAGAGCATTTTTTAACGGAATAGATTGTTATTGGGACAACTTTATTACCGACAGAAAAACTGGACGGTCGTTCCCATTTCGAAGAAAGTTATGCGATATTTTCAGGTCCTTATGAAGTTCTTAATACTGTAGAGAAATTATTGCCGTATCCGATAGTTTTTCTTATTTTTGAAATAGATTTTAAAAAGCGTAACATACAGATAGACACTTAAATTCGCGGGTTCACTAACCCATAGAGAAGACTTAACAGAAGCAGACATCAGCTGCTCATTCGCTGCTCGCCGACACAATGCTTTTTTTTTTTTTTTTTTAATTGGACGTTTTACTGGGAAGGGCTCTGTTAAAGGAGCCATCACAGCGTTCACTTGAAGCGATTTCGGGAAACCGTGGAAAACCTAAATCAAAATCCCCGTAGCCGGGGTTCGAACCCGGGTCCTCGCGAGGCAAGCTCCACCACGCTCATATGTTTCACCATAATTGGGAGTGCACACTGTTGTTTCATTATTATTTTCCTAAAACACTTCAAGAAGTGACGAATAAGTTGAAAAAGTGACACAAACGTACAGGTATATGAGCACTAACTAATCCGAGAATTGTTGGGTTTCTTGCTTTATAGCGGTATTCGAATTTATTAACTGAAAATCAGATTTTACGCTCCTAGGTCTTACAGCACTTGGTTCGTAAATTTACGAGTTCTGTCACCTGTGATATTGATGTACACTTACTAGATACACAAAAACACAATGCGAGAAAAATTTGCGCAACAAGTACTGACGTTATGAAGGATGGGGATACGACTAAGAGACGATATAGTAGTCTTGACACTTCTCTAGAGGGTTGGTGCCATTAAAGTGTGATGATATGACTAAGAGTCGTTGCAGTAGTTAGGCACAACATTTCTAGAAATTGATCCTGTTGAAGTGTGATGATATGACTGAAAGGCGACGCACTTGCCTCGCACATCATCTCAAAAGGAATGACCTGATTGGAGGGGAAGGATTATGCTCAGATGTGATGCACTATTCTAATATAACATATTACAAGGATGAAGGGCTCTAAGGAGTGACACCAAAACAAGAGGGACTGACCGAGACTACGGACGCATCGCCAGCAGGGAAGATCTGCTCCTCGTCCAGCTCGCCGCCACTGGTGGGCGTGCCCCAGACGTCGTCTGCAGACGTGGCGGCAGAGGTCTCGAACTCCTCCGTGCCCGACGACGCCGTGTTCTGATCAGGAGGAGAGTCGCCGTGCTCAGGGGGCGAGCTGCTCGTCGGTCTCAGGTACCTGCGCGAAGTCACCAACACCCGAGGTTTACAACACATCACAGAATCCTGAAGAAGGAGCAGGTATAGAGACATTTAGTTTTGCTGACAATAGTTTTGCAGTCAATTGTTTCAATGCCTTATGAGCACATCTGCAGCTCTGCTTCATGGTCAGCGATTGAATGTTTTAATTCTCCGCGTCTTGTGCTCTACCATCACATTACAGATGTTTGGTATCTCAGTAACTTTATTCTCATCGACACAATCAATTGCGTGACGCCTCCACACAAAGTCATAAAGCAGAGGTGCTGATGTGCATGTACGGCATTGAAACCAGATTTATCTTCACCAAAAAATCAGTGACTCTAAGCATGAATCTAAGAACATGCAGAATTCACGTTGTTTTATGGCAACATAAAAAAATGGGAGACTTTATATGTGCTACTAGGCGGCCATTTCACTGCATTGCCCGAAGAACACTTTTAGCCAATAGCACAAGTTCAGTGATAGACTGACTAATCGACTGTATACGGCCACGCAAGTCAACGGCGGAGTAAAACGGCCAAATGATAATGTAACTACCTACGGTGGTTGAGGGGTCAGACCACTCGCCTCCCACCAAGGAGATCAGGGCTCGGTTCCCGGTAGGGTCGGTCCCCGGATTTTCGCATGTGGAAATCGTGCCGGACGATGTCGTTGGCCGGTGGTGTTTTCTATGGGATCTCCCGTTTCCCCCGTCCCTCCCATTCCGGTACTTATCCATTGTACGGCTTCATTCCATGCTATCGTTCAGGGTACGCAGATTGCCTACGGGCTCCCAGTACTGAAAATCTGCAGTCGGGATACGATACCCTAGCCCTCGGATATCGCCCTCATACGGAATTTATGGGAATAAGTGCGTATACGACAATGTCATGTAGTCTGTGGCTAGATTATTTACGCGAATTTGGCATGCATTTTAAGCATTATGTATGTCGTATGGTGGAGTGTTAAAGCAATTTTTTTGAAGAATGGAAAAGAAAATATCCGTCATATTGCAACACGAAGAACGTACTTGTATCTGCAGAATTTATACACAAAATACGTACTTTGGTTCACCACAATGTATTTAAGATCAATGATAAATGTCATTTTACGATTATACTTTCAGGACGTTAATTTACTCTAGGAAGTAGTGATATATTTTAACTGTGCTGACATTGCTATGGTCTTTAAATACACCCATATAAAACTAAAGGGAAATGTCATGTGTTTTTCATATCTGTACTAAATTAAATCAGGAATAGGAGTGTAGTTTTCTTTCACGTTGATTTCATAGATGATCTGTCGAGACAATTATCTATCAAAATTTTCGTAACGAATTTACTTGCCCAAATGTATAATTTTTCTAACGTTCCGTAGTAAATAATATCAGGAAATTGTTTGGCTGATTTTTAACCCGTGAACAGTGTTAATGGGCCCGTCTTATCTTAGCAAAGAAGTAAAAACTTCACAAGTAGCGACGGATACAGCTAATAATATGGTTTATTGACAACATGAATTTTTACAAGACGTTACATATCATTCTAGAACCTAAGTATAATGATTTGGAAGACATTCGTACATGTGGTTCGTGATAAAGTGAGCAGTTTTGAAGACCATCTTGTCGGGAATAACAATGAAAATGTATTTATAGTGAAATTAGACGTTACTTTTGTGTGCAGTATATTCTATAGAATCTGATTGTTACTTAGGGTGTTTTGTTTGCACTGAAAAGTGTAAGGAAATTTAAAATCATTTCTAAGAAAAAAAGTAACTAGGGCTTTAAATGTGCTCACTTTATACCGAACAACCTATGATCGAGATCTTTTTGCTGTTCAGACTTTTACTGTTAACGTGCTGGTTTGTAGCGATGCTGCAGTAATACGCGTTGATACAGCTTTGATACTGCAAATAGGTTAATATTAAAAGTTGAAATTTGGTGATACTATTTGGATGTTTGCCAGAGCATGTAGTATACCGGTGCTATGACTGTGCAAGAGCATTGTCAAGCTGCATACACTGCATTATTTCATACACTGATGCTTTGTACTTCCAATTTAGTAAATTTTGAAATGTTTGGCGAATAACTGCTAACACACTAGAGTTACAGGAGGTTATCCGCGCTCGACAAATTTTATTGGGAATTCCACAATGGTATGATTTTTTTATACATAAATGAAAATGTGAACTGACAAAGCCAGAAATGTAAAAGATCCATCCTGTATAACTGAAACACACCTCTGGAAAATGCGCATGAGAGAAATTACTTAGCTGCCTCTGCTCTCACGATAAATTAATTTAGTTTTATTTGGCCCCCATTCTTACTTTTTGCTGTTTCTGATGCACACTACAACTGCATTTCGAACTATTGTTTGCATGAAATCTAGGACTCTTGCTTTTTTCTTAGTTTACTCTGCTGAAATTCTAATAAAATAGCTGACACCTTCAAAGGTAAAAGAAACTAGTTTAATCAAGCTGAGTATTTTTTTGTCGACGCTTAAAGGGTGTTCAAGTGCGATAAAATCTTAATTTTATATCTTTATTAAATTGTGTTAGTTTTGTAGACGGTACTGATGCGTATAATTTCCTCTTACAAAACAATTTAAGCTCCCATAGTTTTCTCATAACGATGCGACAAAGTCAAAATTGGTTTGTTCTGCTACCATGCAAATTGTGAAATCCAACTGACCAACTTAAATAAAATAAATCACTGTGATTTTACATCCCATTAGCTTTGCAATAAAGTATTTAAAATACCATAACGTAATATTTTGGATTTTTGAAAAAATCGCAAAGTACAGGGAAATAGTTTAAAATTTAGCAATTTTTTAAAATACTAAATTAGTTCACGGGACTTTTTAAAATTGTCTTATTACGTAGCCTGTGCCATGTTATTTCACGGTGAATTATTTCCTTTACGTAAGTCAATTGGTTTTCACTATGTACATGGCAGCAGAACATGTCAATTATGACTTAGATGCACCGTTATGAGAAAACTATGCGAGTTAAAGTTATTTCGTGAGGAAACTGTACTCACAAGTATCGTGTACAAAAGTACCGCTATTTCATATAAATATAAAATTATGATTTTATCGCACATGAACACCCTTACGAACACAGCCTTGAGCGAACCGGCCCATATACAGCAATGCCAGCCACATTTCCACATGCGGAAATCGCAAGCGACACGATCCGCGAATCAAAACCGATTAGACATGTTGGGAAGTGAGTAGGCTGACTATTACACTGCCGCTGCTCCACTGTTATAGTCGAGCATTAGTACGATGAGGGACAGATTGGCAGCAACTTCACTACATCACAGAATAATAATTATTATCATCAGAGGCGACATTGGAAGTTTTATCATTGTTGCTATCGTGCCAGTCCTCGGGGAGTACACGATTGTAAATAAAGCCAAGTGAATTTGAGACATAGAGTTACAGGCACTGTAATTAATTTACATCTAAATTAAATATTTAGAAAAGTCAAAAATTACAACTTGACGCTCAACGGCACAAAATAACTAATAACAAGCGACCTAAGAGAGGGAGCTTTTTAATTGTTATCGCGCAATGTCTCGGGGCGTAAAAGCATATGCCTAAGCAAAGTAACGTGAAATTTCAGACAACTTGCCAGCTACATTGTTAGAAATACTGTAATCTGTTTGTATCTCAATTATATATTACAAATGGTAAATGGTACATTACGTATGCCAATTTCCTCACATATTTTTAAATTATGCCTACTAAAATTTCTGTTGCCTGTATCAAAACATTCACCAGATCCGATACCATTGCAACATAAAGGGGAAACGAGTTCTATTAGATAAAAATCACCTTATTTACAGGGACCGGAAGTTTTCGCGAAAGGTTTCTGCGCCACTTTGCTTCAAAACATTGCGTACATATAGACAGCTGTACTTCATGATTGTTGACAGAGTGAATTTGTGCAGAGATGTCTCTCATTCGACTGAGCCGATGAGAACCGGATTACTGCGACATCACATTTCTGCGATAAGTAGAACCATAAGACTAAAAAGTTAATAACATCCCATCATTAGAGACCCTAAATGTTTGCGAAAACAGCCTGTTTCAATGTCTAATGTCCACATTTGCCGCCCGGCTTCGTGGTTACCGGCAAAGTCCGTTGCTAATTTGACTGTACCAATCAAAATTCGGTTAATGAGACATCAAAAGTCTGCGACTGGTATGGCAGCTAGAGCCTCAAGACATGTGAGAGTAAAGGGGCCTCCCCACCTGTGCTTCAAATGCGTTGCAGCGAATTACGACAGTAATTTTTTCGACGAAATTATTTAACTTGCATTATATTAGTATGTATACGTAAATAACCCACGCTTCAAACTATATCGCTATAGTTTTGAAAATTCGGCACATATATTTCAAACATAATTTTTGGATCCCTCAAAATGGCAAAAAATGGCTTTTCCAGACTGCCGTATCTAGAAAAATAACAACCCGATTCGAAAAACACAACGATAACATCGAGTGTTAGCCTTTGATCTATTTTCCCAACAAATACAATAATTTGACCACAACTTAAAATCCCATAAGAAAAATTATAATTATAAAGCACTGCACGCCAGCCAGCTGAGTGGCTTGCTTGGAGTGGTGATAATGCATTGCATACTCCGGTCAGCGGTAACCCTTACCAAACCATCGATTTCCTGCCTCACTCACACTGACGCCTATCTAGAGAGGGCCCTTAAGGGCGCCGTCTACCCGCGCGTGAGAGGCTGAAAGGCGACGGAGTATTAAGGTCGACCTTGAAGCGCGCATCAAATGCCACGTCGCCTCAACGAGACAAGCGCTGAACTAGCGTGCGAGATTCCCGCTGAACGGTTTTTACTATGGGACATTAAGCGGTGTCCATATCATTTTATTGGCGGAGAGTCTGCAACTAAGTGCAGTGCAGGTGGGAATCTGAGCTTCACATGCATCTAGTTAGTACATTTTGAAATACGGAAGCCTGAAAAGGCCGTTTTTAGCCATGTTGGAGGGCTTAGAAACAGTGTTTTTAAAGAGTGTTCCCACCTTGTCTGAAGGTTGTTTTCTTTTCGTACGTTGGCACAACGGGCACACGTGTAATATTTTCGTAGAAAAAGCCTGTTTACGAACACACTGCAATGCATTTGAAGCGTGAGGTAGGCGGCCGCCTTAAGATTCCGTTATACCTCTGATGTACAAATTCGTGGTTTTTGAGTAGTAATATCTATTTTAGAGTAAAAATAAAACGTTTGTTCAGATAGAACCAATTTAATGTGAATATTCGTTAACATTTTTGGGCTTAATTTATGCATTTAATTCAATTTGTAAACAGCGAGAGAAAAAAATAGTACATAATTTTTTTCTCTCATTGTTTACGAATTGCATTTAACAAGTAATGCAAAAATGTTAAAGATCATATACATAAAATTCGTTCTATCTGAACACATTTTTTTATTTTTACTTTATAAAAATAATACAACTTAAAAACCAAGAATTTGTACACCAGGGGTATAGTGGAATCTTAAAAACACCGTCACTGACCTTGAAGCAGATCGAGATGTGCACATAAGACACTGAAACTATACCCGCCGTACGGTTTAACTTGATACTTTCTGGATAAACATTAAGTACATATTCCATTAATCTATTTTCAATATTTTAGCCGCTGTTCATAATATACAGAACTATTTCTACGACATCAATACCAACCCAACCATCCTCCGACTATCGTATTACAGACGTGTTTAACTCACTTAGTTATTACGAGTAATTTTCATACTTGCGGACGCGTAACAATAAAACTTAAATTTATTTATCTCACCGTATCGCTTTCTCATTTGCTTACATAGTTGTGTGGTATTAACGGAAGTATTCCTAGTTATTATTTTTCAACAGTACGTTTCTAAAAGTATCAACTTACTGTACTGCTTTTGGGTGGAGAAATCTTTTCGCGAATACTGCCAGTCTCTGTTTATTTGTGCTAATTGTAACTAAGGTTAATTCTACTACAGGTTAGAATGAAAATGTGTTTTCTTATGGGAGTGTTTGACAGAGGGAAAATTTCTGCCGCTAGTTTCGCTGCTATTGCTAAGGGACGAGAAAAATACGAATCTGTAGTAAAATTAAATCTAAATAGGCTTGGAAATGACAGAACACATGTAATTAATTTTTAAGTTAAAATAAACCAATTTCGAGTTACAAATGATCAACTTAATGTAACATAAATATCAGGATAGCTCTGTGATTGGTCAGTTTGCACCCATTACCGATAGAAGCGCACAAGCGGCAGACATTTTACCTGTGGCAAACTTTGAACACTGATCTTTCTAACCTGTAGTAGAATGAACCTTGGTGTCACCCACCTGTCGAGGAAGGCGGCGGCGCGCGTGTCCTCGAACAACGCCATCTTCTCAGCAACGTAGGAACCAGCGCGCGCAGTCCAGCCTCTCAAGGACTGAGACACTGCTTCCAGCTGCTGCTGGGCGCCACCTTACCACACACATAGTTAGATCCAACACAGCAACGTAACACACAACACTATCTCTCTCACTAAGGTTAATTCTACTACAGGCTAGAAAGAAAATACGTTTTATCATGGGAGAGCTTGGCACAGGGAAAATTTCTGCCACTAGTTTCGCTTCAATCGCTAAGAGACCAGAAAAGTACGAAACTGTAATAAAATTAAGTATAAATAAACTTTGAAATTATATTAGTAATTAAATTTAATTTTAAAGTGAAAAGAAACTGACGGTGTTTTAAATTATCAACTTAATTTAAGTTAAAATTCAGGAACGCTCTGTGATTGGTCAGTTTGGTGCATTAGCGATACCAGCGCTCAAGTGGCAGAAATTTTCCCTGTGCCAAACTTATAACATTGATCTTTATAACCTGTTGTAGAATTAACCTTACTCTCACATACACCTTGTCCTGGCAACCAGTGCTTCTGTTTGCTGACTAGGGACGTTCGTGCGCGTGTTCTTCTTCTGCTATCAAGTCAGCATTACTGAATACCTTCTTGTGTAGAATAATAATTTAAAAATATTATTTACTGTGACCTCGGATGTTAACATTTGAGTAAGGCACAATATAAACTTTGATTATTGCTTAGATGGCTTTGTTTACACTGAAAATGGGCAGAAAAATACGAATTACCTGTACGGAAAAAAACTCAAATTGTTTTCAATGCGATTGGGAAATGCAGTTAAATATATTTATCTATAAGTGTGACAAGGAAAATAAAATACAACAAAACCATGACTTAAAATAAACCGGCTAAATAAATATTCATATATATATATATATATTATTCAGGAAGTGTAAGGATAAACATTTGACATAATGTTTTTGCATCAAAACACACTCACAGGCATCCCTTTTATTTATCAGAACGTTGTGCACACTGTTGCAAAAATAACAAATTATCGGCACCATTATGCAAAATAAGGGACTTTAATAAGTGAAATTCAGATCACCGAATAACGTATATAATGGAATGTTATCTAGAAACCAGTTGAGGTGCACTGCTATGTGTTTGACACGGAAATAAATTTTAAGGGGGATCGATATATCTGTCATGTTCGATCTCTTAATTTTCCACTTCAATTTCCATACAAAGAGATCTAAGTATATTTTTCGCTTGACAAGGTACATACATTACTTTATTAAGCATGGTAAAATTTAGGAGTTGGCTGGAATAAAGGCCTTAGTAAGAAAATGGCATTATGAGATAATGGCAGGTATATGTTTTGGAGAAATTCGTTCTTGTTTTACTTCACGTCTCACTCACGATTTTTTCATAATACTAATAAGCAGTAGCTACTTACATTACAAAAATTTCTAATATTTACTATACATACAGTCAGAGATATAACAGCAATTATTTATAGCACAGTGATACTAGCCCCGGTCAAGACAAAAATTCATGACTTAGTGAAGAATTAAGATATCGGCATAAAAATTTGTGTGTGTCTCCTACGGACATAATGGAACAAGAAATACTGTTTGATGGAAGAAAGGCCTAAGCTCACTGAAGCATTTGTTCCAGCCAACTCCTCAATCGTTAAATATTCAGTAAACCTTTCTTAATTTTTGACTAGTAACCTTCCGGAGGTAGGAAGCCGATTTTTTTTTTGTGGATGGTCACAAATGTAGTCAAATCACTAGAAGTCAAGCAATACCAACTGTATACAATGTACGGAGCTATTGTAATGTGTCTTATCGATGTCTAAAATGTGCACGCCAAATTAAAAGCAGGCGTTCCATTATTCCGAATTGACGAGTACTGATTCCCCTTATAGGAGCTACCTAACTCGGAGTGCTGGCGTGAGCCAAGATATGCATGCACATGTTAACTAATATTTAGGGCGCCTCAGCCACTGTGGAATCTACACACATGCCACCACTGACTTTGTTGTTCATCTCGGTGATGCCCACACTACTCCAGGAGCTTTCAGTTTTTGTTTTAACCCTGAAATCTACGAACAAATAAATATTTCTATTATTAAAACCACTCGAAAACATCATGCCATAATTTTCTCCTACATTTTTTTTCTTGTACCAAAAATCTCATCTCCTCAAAGCAGAAAATAGTTTTTGTCGAAAAGCGACATCGTTAAGGATGATTGAGCTCTGCCGAATATAATTTAATACGTAAATCCACATCTGTGCATACGCCATGGTTCTAAAGCATCAGTCGCTCCATTGACTTGCATTACTTTCCGCATTTTTGCAATTCCGAGAAGGAAAATGTTAAATCTGTGATTATACCGCAAATTCTGTTCATTTTGCTCTACAGTTATGTTATGACGACTGAGCTGTTAACGTACATGTACACGACAAACAGTTAAGCGAATTTTGAATACTAGAAAAATGCTTGACTGATTGCGGCTCAACATTTAAACTCAAAGGTTGCGATCTAGAGTCCTTAAGAGGGCGTGGTACATAATTCAACGCTAAAAAGCTTTAATCTAAAACTGAAAGTTCCTTGAAGTCAATTTGCGAAAATTAAACAATAGCAATCCTAGACAATAGTTTTAGCCAACGTTTTGAACAAAATTGTTTCCAGTGTTACGAACTTCTGAGGCACAATCTCTGACGCCGGAACCTCGTACATTTAACAGCGGCGCAAGAGATTACGCGTATAACGAATACAAATTATGGATAAAGATTTGCTCATAAAGTAGGCAAATACCATTATCTAGGATTGTCATTGAATATTTTATCCATATTGGCTTCGAAAAAAGCGTAGAAATTAATTGATGTTTTCAGCGTTTATTTATCTTAACGCACTCTTAAGAGGAGTCCTCGCTGGCGAATGGACAACATTGCAGCGTGTCACGCGTATTCTTTTATACGCGAAACCTATAACTTATTCATATTATGTTTATCTACGAAAAGAACACACACTTGAAACTATGCTTCTATGTTTTAAAAAAGTCAGCATGCTTATTAGAAACATGATTTTCGGGCCTCTCAAAATGGCAATAAACGTTTTTTTATACTGTTGTAACTCCCGAAAATATTACCTGAATTCGTAAAGTGCAAAGCGAGAGGCATACGTTTGTCTTTACTTCATACTATTCAAAAATGAAATGTTATGGCTACCGTTTAAAGTCCCGTAGGAAAAAGACTACAACGAAAACCTTGCACGCCAGTTTGGCGCTGCGAATAGAGGCGATATCCTTTTCGTCAAGCATGGACATTGGTTCTTATCGCTACGCTGTTCCCACGTGTCAAAGGTGGAAATTCGACACCGGCGAAGACTCCTCTTAAATGGTAAAAACTGAATCAAATATGAAGCTACAAATTAAGTTTTGTACCGTGAAGTTTGACAATTTAGAACAAGAATGTAACGGCGAATTTTTCTTTGAATTTTTACGACAGCATTTGACAAATATTGAGCCAATTTTTATGCAATATGTAAATGTTGTGCCTACATTTCTGACTGATAAATACACACGTTTATTTGCCCTACAACATTTCAGACAAGGATCAGGTTATAATATTGATGCATCAAATGGAATAAACAAGCATACTAGATTACTGTAGTTTATAATCATTAGCAAAAATAGCATTTTATTTTCCTATTCAACATATCTGTCGCTGCAACTTCTAGTGAAACAACACCTGCAATTGTCTTGAGAATTTGAGACGTATTGTTTCGGACGCCCACTAAAGTGTATATTTGCCCGTATTGAAAATTGCAGCTAAAGCCCTAAATTATTTTCATTTTAGCGTGCCTTGGAATTTCGTCTCAATATTTCCCCAAATTTAGGAGCCGGGCAATGTGCACTCTGCGTTATTCTCCATTTTTGTACGTCACTGACTGACTCAATAATTCGGTAATTCTTGGCAAAGATGATTATGCTATTAAGCAAGCTGGGTGTTCAGTTTGCCAGTCAGTTGCCGACAGTTGAAACAGCTACCCGTCTTTGATACAGATACCAGTATTCGTACTTTTACACAGGTCACGATAATACTAAAATAATATTGCGATATATGAAGAATAAGATACTAAGTATCAAGTTTGTTGTATCACTAAATATATGATTTTTTCATTTATCGGTGCCCACTGTCGAAAGTGGAAGTCTGGGATATGTTTGTGTGATCAGATTACCTTGATAAACAGAGAATTAGGCTACCCAGCAAACGCTAATTTTCATCTGATCCTTAAAACAGACCTTGGGTAGGTCTCTCCCCATTCTTGAGTACTTGAGCCAACAGTTCCATCTCAAATGACTTCGCTGTCAAAGTGATGCTAAGCCTTCTCTAACATTATTTCAATTAACTGATGACTTACTTCTATTCATCCAAAATAAAGTAATAGAATGAGCATGTATGGGAAAACATTCAATTGTACTTGAGAATCAGTGCATGCAATGCACACCTGAGTGTAACACAACGCCATAGGGAGCTTTAGAAAAACACATAAAATTATACTAAATTAGGTAGATTTATTTGAGCTATTATGTACGAATCAAGCTCTGTCACACTTTGTAAATTATGTGGAAAGTTGAAACTTACATGGGATGAGGTTATCGCTGCTGAATCCTATCAACAATGAAAGGAAGTGATGATTTTGTCCAAGATAGGTTATATGTTTTTCGGGAGATCACAATCAGAGTACCAATTTGTTGAGATTACTAGATGTCTGTATCAGAGATATAACTCGCTTCTCTTGTCGCTTGAACTCCTAGCGGAATAACTTAAAACATATTAACAGCGCATGCTAAGAAATCACCTTTCCTAGGATAATACACACCGAGGTTGCTTTGGCCCTTTGGTGTGTTACTTACAACCACTCAAAATATTAGTTTTGAGGACTCATGGCGGATAAACAGATAATTGGCGCCGAGTAGTTAAAAATAAAATATTTGAACCACCCAGTTAACATTCGAAACTTTCTTCATTAAACGACATAAATATCAAAATTTTGAGTGGGTTAAAGTTATTCTCCCCCCAAGGGCAAAGTAGCTCAGGTTTACGGTATGGATAATACTGATTCTCGCAGCCTTATTGTTGCTTACAAACATAACCTGGAAACCATGCTGCCCAGTCGGGGCCCATGAAAGAAAGACACAGGCACAGTTGTGCCGGTGACTCACCTGACTGGTCTCCGAGGCTGTCGCCCGACTTCCACTCGAGGATGTCGTCGGCGTCCTCCTCTTCCTCTTCCTCCTCAACGTCCTCGTCCGACTCGACCATGTCGAGGCTGGCGAGCGTGCCGTACCTCTTGATGCCGACGGAGGATGACAGCGTCCGGTACGGCGGGCCTTCTTCAACTTCGTCGCCACTGTCTTCGTCTTCGTCCGGCCCCTCCTGGCGCTCGGCCGAGATATCCTGCGCCTGCGGGCATATACACATCCCTGAGTACTAGCTACTAAACCAAGGCCAAACTATAGAGGAACGATAAAAAGTGCATGCGGCAACACTCAACGTGGAGCAGACACATGGAGATAAAACACCATATATATATATATATATATAATTTTTTTTCACTGTAGTTTCCTGACCTAACAAACCGTCCTTCGATTCAGGACACCTAAATTTTTTTTGAAACCTTTATCTTTGAACGATTCTTGCAGTGGGTTCGAATTATAAACATAACAATTTTTGGGCATTCGCCATTGCGGGCGTGTTGCCGTATTGCAGAAAAACCCACCATAAAACTAAAAATAAAGGGAAAAAAGCCAGTGAGCTGTAGTCAACAGACATGAAACATATAGATGATTCCTTAAAGGAATGTAGTCACATCCCAGAAGATGATACAAAAAAAAAAACAGATAGAATCAACACAAAATTAATTCATAAGCGGAATATAATCGACTGGAGAAAGACGACAAAAAAAAACAGCAATAGACAGACGAAAAAAAATAAAACCAACAGAAATTGTGTGTGTGAAAATGACAACAAATAGATGAACGACGACGACAACATAAATAACGAGAGACACGAATGGATGTGAACACAGGCAAAAAAAAAAGAAACAGACGAAAAAATAGTACGCTGCTCAAGACAACAAACGGAACGTTTCGGGAATTGGTATATGTTCCCGTCTTCGGGCACATGTACAGACTGAGGAACTTCAGCAGACTGACTAAAATACAGCAACATTCGGCCGCTATGACTTATGTCCAAACAACTGTTATGTTTATAATATTTAACTAATCTAAACTAACCTGAACAAATCTTAACTAATCTGAACTTTCACTGGAGACGGCGAAATGAGGGGACAGAGTTATCTACAGTAAAATGCTACGTAGTTGGTTTGTATTTAGGAGCTTATCTCTACTACAGGTGTTATCGGTACACTTCCCTATGGCGAATCCGACGCAGCATGAGACTGTACAGACAAGAACAAGTTCAAACGTTTTGTTACAGATGTACACTTGTTAGAGTTTAGAAGAAATTACCACAAAAGTTGTGTTACATAAATTGTAACTGTAAGTACAAGAGCTTTGATTCCATTAAGGATAAAGTGTTTCGGTTTGGTCTTTTCTGATCATGCGCTGTTAGCATTATTTCACGAGGAATACTTATCACATATGTTCTATTGTATAATGCGATTAAATTTGTTTATGTAATATACTCTTATAAAATCTTGAGCTGATAAATTAGTAATTTACCATGTTATGACAGATAGTAAAAAAAATCATGCTGGAAAAGTTTTAAGCTTTAGAACATATATTTATGTTTAATTCAATACCTCCAATACTATTTTCTTCTAGCAAAAGCACTGCATCCATTTGGTCCTACAGGTCTAACTCACATTACTTTACGCAGTTAGTTTACGCAAATTGGACAATGAACAGTATTACTAAAAAAAATTTTTTTTTTAAACTACGTAACTGATATGTAGAAGGGTTATCCATTATTTAATTAAGCAGGCGTGTTTTCTAGTTTCAGACAGCTAAGTGTGGGTTCCATATGTAACCCCCCTGCATATCAGATGCCAATTAAGGTGCTGCAGTATTTTAAAGTGATTCAGTCCTCCACTAAGCTATCTCTCACTGCAACAATTTTTCATAATAATACGTTTATATGTTTGGAACCCATTTTACCTGAGTGACAAGAAGTCCAATTCACATTCGACTGGCCTCAGTGCAAATGCCCCTTTCCAGCTGCAAGGAAGACGTGTAGCCAAAAGTACAGTCTGGTGTTTCATTTACTTAAACAATGAACCAATCGAGGTGACTCAATAGGAACAGGTTGGCCTTACATTCGGGAGGATTCGTATTCGATTCAAGGCTCCGGACATTATAATTTCAGTTTCCCATGTTTTCCACACATCGCTCCAGGCGATTCCGGGGTGGATCCGTAACAAAGAATATAGTAGCTTTCTCTCCCAGTCCTTGTAATTGATTACAGTTGTGTGTCACCATCTCTAATGACCTCGCTGTTGATCAGAAGTAAAGCCCACTTATCTTACCTTACTTACATATGAGGTAAAGTCTCATGCTCGAACACTCAGTCACTGCTAGCTAGAGAGAGATCAGCTAAGTGGGCTTTACGTCTCGTCGACAGCGAGGTCATTAGAGACGTTGACACACAATTTGGTACAATAACAGGAGCTGGGAGAAGAGTGAGCCATGGCCTTTGTCAGAGAACTATTCTAGCTAGAGAGAGGTTACGGACAATTGTGTCAGGGCATACTCATTTCACATCACTAGTCATTATTCTAGGATCATACAATGTCGTATTTGTTTGGTTATTTCTAAGGTTTGGCAATTACCCAACAACCTTGTTCATGCAATAACGATACTCCCAACTGGGTCAGTCAAAATTACTCTGCAACCTCATCAGTATCAACACACAGAAAATTGTCCAATGAAGTGAAGCGATGTTGGTCAGTGCTTAACATAGTGTTCTTTGGTGCTGGCGAGTGATGACATGAGGTGAGTATGGAACAGCGCCGGAATAAATGGCGGGGAGATGAAAGATCTCCAAGAAAACCCGCCGACCAACGGCATCGTTTGGCATGATTCGTACATGCGAAAATACGGGTTTGTCCTGAACTCGGATCGACATGGTTGGTGGCGTGTACTGTAGTCACTGCGCAAACCACATACACAAAGATGCATATGTTGTCTCACTCCTCTCTAATAACAATTATTATGCATTTATTAATTGCCGTAACTTATTGATTGTTTACAGATGAAATATCGCATGGTACAGAATAATGAAGAAATAATGTACAAGGCAAGTGCGGGTCTGTTGTACAGGAATAAGTATTAAATAATTTACTTATAATGATATATAGTGTTATATTGACCAGAAACCAATTTCCACACTGAGTTCTGTCCATATATTCCCACTCACATATGCATACTGAACTATGCCTAAAGGAAAACATGCTGTACATAATACATAGTTTAAAATTTCTGTACACTGAATGTGTGTATATTTATAAAAGCGAGATAAGCTCAGGGGATGGATGAACCTCTACGAAGCTGCTGACAAATGTGGAGCTTTAAGCATATGCTTATAAAGCAATAAATAAGAACAGAAGTTGCACCAAGGATTGACTGAAATGGAGCGTACTTGACGAAGCAAAATTGTAGAAGCTAATATGGCAAAGATGTAAGACTGCGCAATTCCACTGCAAAATAAAGAGCTCAAACAAGGCATGTAGCATGGGAAGAAAAAATAAAGAAGAAGAAGGAATAAAAATGTTGGGAGGGAATATGAAGGGAGGGAGGAGGAAGACTTCATATGCAGAGCTAAATGGAATATAACTTACCAGCGCAGTAAGCTCCGGAGTGGACGGTGTGATGGAATCTTCCCACTGTAAGCTGTAGTTCCGGGTAGTGTAGATTAAAAAGCGTAGGTTGGAAATTATGAGGAAGTATATGAAGGGTGGAAGAAGGAAGAGTAAATATGAAAAGTTTGATGGTATGTGACTTATCAGCGAGGGATGCTCTGGGGATGGTGAAGTGATGGTGATTTGAACGTTCTTCATCTGATGGTTAGAGTTTCGAAACAGTTTGTTTCGACAAAGAGGGTAGGCTGGAGATGTTGGGGGAGAAAATGTAGAGAGAAAGGAGGAAGAGTTGAGTCGCAAGTTAGATGGGCTGTTACTTACTGGATGGTGGCGGAGTGATGATGAGGTCAATGTTCTCCCAATGGAGGTTAGAAATTCAAAACACATTGTTTCAACGTAGATGGTAGAATGGAGATGTTGGAAGAGAATATGAAGATGATGAAGAAGAAGAGCTAAGGTGCAGAACTGGATGTAAAACGACTTACTATCGAGGTATGCTCCGGATATGGCAGAGTGATGGTGAGGTCATCGTCCTCCCACTGGAGGGGAGAGGTCCGAAAAAAATTGTTTTAGCATAGGTGCATGGTAGGAAATAGATGTTGGGAGAGGAAATGAAGGGCGGAGAAAGATAAGTTAAGGTGCAGAGCTAGGTGGAAAGCGACTTACTAGCGAGGGAGGCTCCGGGGATGGCGGCGTGATGGTGAGGTCCCCGTCCTCCCACTGGAAGCTGGAACTCCGTGGCAGAGTGTCCGGCGTAGGGGGTAGGACGGAGATGAGAGGCACCTCGGTGGGGGAGAAGGGGTCAGCACCCAGGCCGACGGTTGCTTTGAGAGCCGACATTCCCATGAGAATGAGCGGGCCCCAGTTGTCGTCCATCTCTGGCTCGTCCTCCAGGAGGTGACTCGCCGAGGGACTACTGGAGAGACAGGTCTTGTGGCACTGTCGGCACACGGCAACCTGCTGCCCCATGCCGCCCGACTTCACTGTCACCTGCCACACCAGGCACATCCCTTATATACCACTTACTAATTTCGTTCCAATTGAATCTGCATGTTCCAAGTCTTCAGTCACTTTGATCGTTAAATTTGGTTTTGTTTTGTTAAATGAAAACTTTTACACATACGTTAAGTAATATAAGTTGATTTGTATCTCCACGGAGGTGGGCATTTTGAACTGAACCTTAGAAACTGATACGTGTATATTAAATTGAAATTACAAAACTTTTCCAACAGAGTCATCAGTAATTTTAAAGTAGGATCAAGCTCAAAGCATAGCATGTATCCAGATATTCTTATTTAATCAATACTTAGTAATTTTTTTAGTTCTTCGTACTGTATCCGTTATTAATATTATTTGTGTAATATGCTGTTCTTTAAGTAGAGCTGTTATTACAAACTCTTTTTTCGTCATTACTTATTAAAGAATTTCCGTTTGAATTTGCTAGTTTAATAATAATGTTTAGCACAGTTTAATTTCTTATTAATGAATTCATAATAATACAGAAATTAATAAGTTAAGTTTATTGTTCAAAACATATTACCATAGCTTTGCTTCGCTACAACTATGAATCATTTTTTCCTCTCGTAAGATCCACAATCCTCTCTTAATACATGCAGTCTAAGGCATCGTTAGATAAGGAGCCTGGGTTGTCGTGGATACACGGTTGAATTAAAAGTTAAATTAAACACTTTTTGCATGAGCTGATAGTTTTTTTTTGTGATTCTTCAGAGTTAAATAAATATGTTTAAACTCTTTCATTTTACTAATTTGCACTTTTGATGATAGCGAACTGTGGCACGATAATTATAAGATTGTATCGTTTACTTTAATAGAAGAGGTTCTGCAAAATATATATTTTTTAAATGGAAGTACTTAATATTATCAGTGAAGACCATATATGTCAAGTAATGAGCAGGTAGAAAAACATATAAAAACAGCATTGACATGGCAAATTTTAATTGGAGTCACATGAACGTTAAATGCCGTTAAGAGTAGGAATCTACTTCCCGTTTTTCTACGCAGGCCAGAATTTGACATTCCTGATGACAGATACTACAACAGTGTAACTTACATGTGTGTAGGGCGAATACACTTAGTGTGTTAGCTACGAAGGCAACATATAACATTTCTAAGAGAGAAGCCCAGTGTTTTTTGCTAATGTTTCATTTATGCCCCAGCTGTTATAACACTGGAATACAAGCTATATGGTTGTTATTTAGGCTGTTTGTATTTACCATTGTGAAAGATTCATCCATGTTTCAGCCTGCGATTGCGAGGATTCACAAACAATTCGTTTTCTAATCGGGTTGCTAACACTGTTGTGCGAGTTGCCGCATCATAAGGGTAAACATGTAGCCGTCGTAGTTGAGACGGACATTACAGGTAGCATTCCGATACTATTTAGTTCACTGATTCAATAAATGCAGTAACGACGCATACAGTTACGATTACTGGCAGTTTCGGGTGATGGTAGTGCCATGCGAGAGGCTAGATATTTTACTGAGGCCACTGAAATCACCGGAAGTCGGGTGGATGTGTAAGGCTAGAAAATAAAGAAGTAGTGCGAGATTTAAAAAAAACCGCCTTCTGAAACATTTGTAGAAATTTAAATGGTCATACTATTTTTTAGAACATTTTACTCTTAATTATATGTGGCAGTAATTAAGAATCATTTGAAAGATAATTAATAATAAAATATAAAAAATTGAATGGGTGATATTACGGAATTTTAAAGTATGACAATTAATTAAAATAATAATATTATACATAAATAAGTCTTAAGTAATACGCGAAACGTTATTTGTATGGAAAAAATCGTTTTCACGTGCGGATTTCCTTTATTTACTTGTTCGTCAAGGCTCATCGTTCAAAAACTACCTTATCATTTACGCAGACGAAATACTTGCCGATTACTAATGCTGTTAAACTGCTGTCGACTAAGTGTGATGGACAAGTGCTCTTCCTAAAGTGCCTCACGACCGACTATCGGTGATCTCGGGTATTCAGCAGTTACGTAACACTTCGACAATAATTAAAGGGGAACATCCACGTTCCCATTTAATTTTATATGTTTGGCCACGCAGAGCGTAGAAACTAACCTATCGGGAGGTAAAGTATAATATTTATCGAAGCCTTACCTTAATGAGGCTTGTGGGACTTTAGCAAGATTTTTTGATTACATTATTACGGCATAGAGGTTTGATATACTGTATGCAATGGCCATTAATACACATGAAAAAGAAACCACAATCAAAAATTGCTATCAAAATGTTATAGATTCAAGATAGCGGCATATGTTTCACCTTAAGGCGCCCGCCTGGTGGCCGTGTGTTCGTGAGAGTGAGGCACGGCGCCAAGGGTGATGTTGACTGGCTCATCTGGCGCGTCATAACCTCTAGCGCAAGACACTGAAACGGCGTGCAGTGGTATCGTAGGACACTCGCCTGACTGACACTTTCAGTGATGACACCATATTTTTATTGGTGGAAAGTTTTAAGTAAAGTCCAGTACACCTCTCTATTGTAGTTTCACAAGAATCCCTTCAGTACTAGTTTAGATATAATAGATTGAAAAAGCCGTTTTTAGTAATTTTGAGGTGCTCTGAAATGTTCTTTCTAATTAACGCGATGTTTTAAAACTACTAATCCGAGGTCGTTTGAAGTGTTTGTTCTTTTCGTAAATCTACACATTAGAAACACGTTTAGTAGTTTCTTAGATAAAAGCGTTCTGCTAGCACGCTGCAACGCTGGCTACAAGGCAGGCAGGCAGGCGCCTTATGGTGGCCGCCTGTCCAAGCCGCCAAGTGGTGTACAAAACTTCGACCGATAGAAAATTTCTCTCAACAACAGTTTGAGGGCACTGTAGACTGTAGTTTTCATGATCGTGTTTTTATTTCTATGCTTGTACCAGATATTTTTGAACAAATTTTGGACTTTTTTATTCCTATGAAGTTTTTATATCTATCATTGTTTAGAATATTGACTTGTTAAAATAAAAAATTTCATGTTACGGTTTCGTTAGTACTACACTTACACCAACTGACTTATCAAAATGAAATGTGGAGACTGAATATATATACTGTAAGCTACAAGGTATCCTGTATAAAACTATAACTTAAAATTTGTTTGTGTTTTTAAAAAAATCTTGGATTTTTAAAATTTTTAATTTGTTAGGTACAAAAATACATTTTTTTTGTTTCTATGTAGGAGACCTTGTAGCGTACAACATTGTTAATTCAGCGTGGATTATTTCAGTTATATAAGTTAGTTGGTTTTAGTGTCGTATCTAAAGCAGTTATATGCAATTTTTGGCTTTGAAAAGCCATTATCTAAAAACTACGATTGATCAATACTATTTCAAGAGAGCTAAATTTAGTCACAATTTATATCTACAAAGGAAAGAAAATATACGGTGCAAATATAAAAATAAAAACTTCACGAATAAAACGGCTGCCTACCACACGGCCTTACCGTGCGTTAGTGATACCTGCTAGGGAATAGCATTTAAAGAACTTTACGCGTGTCTATACCCATTTGAGGTCTTCCACTAACCTTACGAAAATTGGTATTCTTGCGGTTCTTTTTTTTTTTTTTTTTTTTTTTATAGATGTGAACATCTTAAAATAACAAAAATGTACAGGCACACTGCATATAAACAACTTTTATATTAGGTATTACGCCGTAACATAATAGGGTAATAATCACTGACCGTCTAATATATGCGAGGTATTGGCGAGGAGATTGAAGGCCACCGTAAAAGTCTGCATCACTTCTTATACAGGAATTATTTATATTCGTATCATAACTGAAAAGTGATTGAAATTATTGATAATATCTCTCTACAGCATTGCGCTTGACGATCATGTAAATGTTATTTACTTAATTTTTAGTGTTATTTCATTTTCATACAACGGTACGAGGGAATAAAATTATCTTAAAATTTGTATTATTCTAATATTTCATAATTACGATTGTTAACATTTGTATTTTTCTAAATATTTAATATTTACAATTATACGTAAATAGTATGCCTCTTTTGTTTTGCTTGTGTAGCCCTGCTAGTTTTATGTTGTTTTCGTTTAAATTCGTCATATATGGAATTCATTTTCTAATTTAATTAATATTTGTTAACTTTCTTGGCTTGCTCTATACTCTATAAGCCAAAAGGACTATATGTATTTGGCTCTTGTACAGTTTCGGCGGTATTACCTGTTTCCCCTGCCCATCACATTTCGTGCCATCCTCCTGAACAAGCAGGTGCATACGGGCACCTAGTCGTGTCTGCACTCGGAGTGTCATACCCTGGTTCTCGAGTACCTTCCTCATACGATATGGTTCTAAGATGTAAAAAGTCAGTTTGCCTGTTCGTATTATATGCGTTACAATATCATTCATCCGGTTGCCATGGAATTGAGTGAGTTGTGCATGCGCCCTCAAAGGTTTATGAAAAAAAAAAAAAAAAATAATTTGGGTGAGTGGGGCACAAAAGTTACACAAAAAATGTAATGTGCGTTACATCGCACGCCAGGACCGCTAGTTTATATGAATCGGGAAACAATGAAGTATATTCATGGGAGGGGGGGGGGAGAGTTGAGGAAGGAAGGGTGGGGTGAAGCTACCTGGCTGTCGGAGGTGCTGAGGGACTGGCTTCTCTCGGTGTCGGAGACGTCGACCTCCTCGCAGCGACTGTCGTTGCGCGCGGCCAGCACGCCGTACAGGTTGAGCTGCTCGCTGCGTCGTCGCAGAGTCTCGGGCGACCACACCTCTGGCTCGGGCTCGTCGTCTGGTGTGAGAGGACCCCCGGCGCCGCCCAGCTGACCTTTGATCCACTGCGCCAGGTGGAGGGCGCTGCCCTTGCTCGAGCCAGACTTGCCCAGTCGCCGGCACCGGTGCTCGATCAGCTCATCTAGGTGTCTCTGCGAGCCGCAGTCTGCTAGAGGAGTCTGCTGCAAGCACCCACCACGCTCGCTCTCATATACCTCCCTGCATATCTCTGACTATACGCTGGAACCACGTAGCCTCGACGAACATGACACAGCAACTACTATACACGACATTCCAGGAACCACACGTAATGGTAATAACGACGTGACAGAGAAACCAAACGACATGTTAACAACGGTAGAACAACACTGCAACGACACGACATGTCAACAATGACAAGACACTGCTTCAACTACATGACACGGCCGTAACGAAGCGACATGGCTACTACATTATGACGACACTCCAGCAACGACACTTCGCTGTATAACAACGCGACAGAGCAAACAAAATCGGTATTTGTACAGTTAACCTGCAAATGAAACATTAGGGTAAACTTTTAGGGTAATATAATGTTACATTGTTGCATTTTTTTTGTAGTGCAGTACGACACGACACATGCATAATGTATTACAATCCAACAATGCTGGTAGTGCAAATGTTTTCACAGTGATGATGTCAGAAGCGTCTGGTTCTTGATTGGTTTTGGAATTCCAGTTGTGTCGTGTTCGTCGGGGCGGTGGGACTCCAGCATTGTAAGTACAGGTCTAAACACTACTAATGCTAGCGACTTTGTCCCTATTCTGACTGATTTAGACCGAACGAGGTGATGAAGTGGTAAGACTCCGGACTCACGTCCTGAAAGAACCGTGTTCAATTCCCGGTCCAGTCAACCTGAATTCGTTTTAAATGTTTATTCTAAATTATTCTATTCGAATACTGGGATGGTTTCTTATTAATAGTGACTTGCTGTTTCTCGTTATTATCTGATAGCAGACTGGTCTCCAAGTTACTACGGACTCATATGACGTCTGCTGTTTGCTGACATTTTGTGTGGTATGCCTAAAGAGCTTTTACAACTGCATCTACGACAGACAGATAACATAAAGACACAGTGCACCAATGGGGAACAAGTTTGCCTCCGATTGGCCAGAATACTCGACGAAACACAGCACAGCTGGGCTGCTATTGGCTGGCACATCCAGTATATACTGGGCATCCGAACAGCTCGACCTCAGTACAACCCTGAAGATGGCAACGATAAGTATTGTCGAAACGTCGGAAGAAACTGAACAGCGGAAGTGGCCTCAACCCAGAAGCCGAGATACTTATGATTATATAAGGTCCACTGTAAAATGCCCACAATTCTTAAATGTGGCCATGCAAATATATGAAGACTCGAAGCCTTTTACATCACGGAGTGTGTTCGGGTGAGCAAAGGCCAGTGGTTTGTAGCCTGCTTATTACATGTTTACTACTTTTTTGAAATGCCGTATCATTCAAACGTATTTTTTATTACTCCACAGAGTTAGCCAATAGAAGAATGTAAACTATGTAACTTATGTATCGCTGCGTTGGATTTTTTTTATTGGGGGATGTTTTTAAATTAGTGAGCGGAAGGAAGAAATAAAGTATATTATTAAATATGGGTACCCATTAAGCAGTGTCGCCGGTTCCTTTTTGCAGTGTGTTTACCTCAGAGTCAGTATGTCGGTATTCTGCTCAGTTTATTGTAATGCACCACACAGTTTTAGTTAAATTCATAGATTCGTGACAGTACAAGCTCTTTCGTTCGAACACTGACTTACTGAAGAGTAATCCTGTACCATAAACTCGTTCATCTGAAAGAATGTTCATCCATAAGTTTCTTAAAGGTGAATGTAAAGAATATTTTATCGAAAATGTTGTGAATACATTTTCTCAATATCTTTTCTTGTTCAGCCTAATTTTCGTGTAACAGAAAAGTTAGCTGAGGAAAACTTTCGTTACGGCCACAGTCTGAGAGCGTTTTAGTTCATATATGCTAACATACTTATAATTTTTCAAGTAACTTAAAATGGCAATAACAATGACCTTTGCCAAATGTACTAAGCTAAATAAAAAATTACATGCTACAAAAAATACATTATTGAACTTATTAATATACATACATTCCTTAACAACCAACGTAACATACATTTCTAGTTCTGCTTCTCTAAAAATTTTAAGATAACTCTAAAGAAAATTAAAATATGGCAGTCAGTTAGAACAAATATAATGCCTTTGTTAGATTTTATGAAATGGGAGTAAATGGTTTAGTAGAATATGGTCGACATACGCCACTGCAGTGCTATTTCGTCTCAGAAAACTGCCTTTACATTTCTGGGACGATGTACAATTGTAATGGCGGATGTCCCTAAAATTCCACAAGATCACAAAAAAAGTTAAGAAGGTAAACAACAGTTCTTTGGTTTCTATTAAATTCGGAGAAAAAAATTAATTTCACTATGGAAAAACTATTCTTAGCTATATTTGCATTTAACAACTTCAGCATTCCGTTTTATAATCACTACACTAACATGTTTTGTAATTATATACACCGTATTACTTAATGACTCTGTACTATGTATCCACTACATCATCAAGCACCTGAAAAATCTAAAATTTTTCCTACATCCTAAAACTGTCATGCAAAGTAAGAAATTATATTTTCCACATACATTACACATATTCTAAGTAAAGTAGAACTATTTCATGTATAATATTATGAATATTAATGCACAATCGAATGAAATATAATAAACATCCTAAAGTACTTGCATCGTGTTTCAGTTTATCGCTATCAAATCAATGATTTGCTAAAAAAAAATATTTCTACTAACTTCTTGAGATACATAATTCCAATTTTGTTGCCATGCTGAGTTAAAATTAACATCACTATAAGTTATTAAAAATATTTTATTCATACCTTATCCACTTGTTTATGTCTTCTATAATGACCTCTAAGGAAAGATATTTTCCCTGCATCAAAATCTGGTTTATGAATTAACATTTACTCATATATTCCAAAAGAGATGCTAAAACTTAGCTCTTTTAAACAATAAAATCTGATAGTCAATTTAAAGACAACTTTGAAGGATCAAATTAATGTTTTCCTATCTGCCAATACGTTTCCTAACGAACACGGCCTTATTATCGATTTGACTCTTATAATTGTCTGAACGACGACTTACATATACATATACTAAAGAAAAACATGTTCAATGTTTTATGTAATATATATATATACTTTAAGGCGTGATTTAAGAACATATTCACATAGCTTTAAGTTTTCTAGTAAAGATATTGAAAATCGTATTTTCTTCAAAAGTTTTTGAGTTATTAAGTTAAATACGTTTCAAAATACATATAAGAAAAGCTGAAAGATCTTGCCGTACTACTAACGACCCGTTTCCAAATTAAAAGTTTTTTTTTTAATTTAGCAAAGTATTCTTGATTTGAAAAGAAACCCACTGATTATGTTTAGGTCATAATATCAGCCACAGGTCCTTAACGATTATCATGTTTTCATTGTAACGCTTTTAAAATTATGACATTAAAAATTTTTTATGAAGTCAGTAGGCGAATTGGTTAGTTAATTTAATAGAAAACATTTAATTGAAAAGATTTATTTGAAATTCTGTTCTAATTATACACAAATATAATATTATAATGCATATAACCATTATACACCATACACCAATAAATTACCCAAAGCCTTGCTAAAATGTAATATGTACAAATGTTATATATCCTCTTCAACGTATATATTACTATTGGTCCACCAAAGTAAAATTGTTTAGGAAAATACAGTATTAAAATTTTTTATGTGCGCTGCGACACGCAGAAAAAAAAAAACGCCACCGTAAAATTGATGATAACTTATTTGTAAGAACATTTGTAAATACATAGTAAAATATCACGTAACTGTATTTACTTGCATATAAAACATTGTGTCTATGATATTTTGACTTAGAAAAAACTTGTACTTTCCATAAATGTGCAGTACTAGTTGTAGTCTTGAGACAGAACCCCTTTAATCTGAATCCAATATAAATGTTTATCAAATAGGCATTCCTTCATTTCGTTATTAGGAAACAATGCATGGAATTATTATCATACATAACGAAATGATTACTTGTGTAATCTCCTCGCATTTATTCATGGATTAATGAAACATTTTAGGGTTCTCACAAAATGTAAATTGTAAACATCAATTTTCTTCACCTAGGTGGCATTTTCTTCAATAGTGGACCGTTTTGCCAATACCTTACAACATGATACAAGAATAACTTAAAAACAATTAACTACAAACTATATATTTTTGCACACAGACATAAGAATTTTGAAAACGTTTTCTAGGTTGCACTGCATATTCAGTAAATAGTAAATGTTACTAGAAACACAATTTTTTACTTTTATGAGGGTTCACCATATTTTTCAATACTGTAAGGCAGAGTAAATAAAAACTAAATACGTATAATATAATTGTACAAAAGAACCATATACCTATTTCAATGTATAATAAGTTCAATATTCCTGCATTATTTAATATACTTAAAATTTAAATTGTGTAAGCTACAAAAATTTACATTCATCCAAATATCATCAGTTAAACAAATTGAATCGTTCATCTTACCCAAAGAGAAATGAATTTGTTGCCTTTACATCGATAATGGTTGGTAGAGGTATTGTGTGGAACACCAGCATTATGAATGTATTCAGAATTGTCTTTCCTCAGGGATCGGTAGCGAACGAGAACGGAAAACTACGCGTGTAACGTTTAAATTCCTGTTAACTTTATCGTACTAAACTCACTCTTACAATAAACAACGCCAAGGAGATAATTGAAGGTAGAATTACACACGTGCCGAATTAGAACGTGTAAGATATTTTGGAGGGCTGTGATTTCTTTCTCCCGACCTTTAATACATTTACTAATCTAAATGGCTGAAACGCTTTTAAAAATTACTATAAAAATATTGTACCACCTATTGTCACAGTGAAATATTTTTATGAAGACGGAAAATCACAAAAAACTTTTTTTTATATTTCTACAAAATTCCATTAATGTAATAAATATATCCAATTATATTTTACGTTTTGTGATCTGCGCCGTACAAATACGAACAGAAATCTCGGAACTACACCTCTTGGTAACAGTAAATCAGAACCAACTGATTAGAGATATTCCCGCGAGTTTAAAGACTAGACTTCGGTAAGGTACAGAGAGGGGGGTCACCCCATTTTCAGACGTTGAACAATTTTAACTGTGATATACATCTGTTGCCCTTCAACTGTATCTTATTTTGTATAAAAATACTAGGTAGAAGATGCAAACCAAAATATAACACGTGGCGTCCTAAGTGTACACGCACATATCCTACGTAACTTGTCAGTTGTCTTATTCGCATGATTGCTCCGCAGTGACATTGTACGAAACAATGTCCAACACTATGAATTACGTAAATATACTTTTCCGAGTAACGTATCTGGAGTTTTTGAGTTACGATTGATCCAACGAAGCTATGTCTGAAATTTCGGTACTAGGTTTCCGACCACTCTGTTGTTATATTGCCAACTGTTCTTATTGAACGCGATTTCCTGAATCCTGGGGCTAAATAAACAAAACTGCTAAATATATTTGTGATATCTGCTCTTGTTAAGGATAAAAATAATTATCGCATAGCAAAGTGGGAACAGTACAGCTTAGCCTTAAGGGCCTCAAACGCAATAAAATCATAATTTTATATGTATATGAAATAGTGTTAGTTTTGTAGACGACACTTTAGAGTGTAGTTCCCTCTTACTAAGCAATTTAAGCTCGCATAGTTTTCTCATATTGGTGCGTTTAAATCGAAATTTGCACGTTCTGCTGCCATGTAAATAGTGAAAACCAATAGACTTACGTGAGTGAAATATTTCACAGAGAAATAACTTTCCGTGGGGTACGCAATAAAGTTTTTTAAAAAAATCTCGTAAATTGTTTTTCTCTACTTTTACGATATTTTTAAAAATTATAAATATCACGTTATGGATATTTTAATATTTTAACACATCGCTCATGGAGTGTAAGTTCACAATGAATTATTTTATTTAAGTAGGTCAATTGGTTTCCACTATTTTCATGGCTGCGTAATATCCTAATTACGACTTTGACTAAACTTTATGAGAAAACTATGAGAGCTAAAATTGTTTTTGTAAGAGAAAACTGTATTCACAAGTATTGGCTATAAAAATAACAATATTTCATTAAAAAATATAATTATGAATTCATCGCACTTGAACACCCTTAAGATGGCCGCCTCACCGCCCGTTAGAGGCTCAAAAGCGACGGAGTTATAAGGACGACCTTGAAGTGCGCATCAAATTCTGCATCGCCACAGCGAGCCAAGCGCTGAAGTAGCATGCAAGAATCCCGCTTATTTATTTTTACTACGAGCTCAAAGCGATGAACATATAATTTTATTGGTGGAAAGTCTGCAGCAAAGTTCAGTGCATGTTTCGATCTGAGTTTCACATACATACGGTCAGTACACTTTGAAGTACAACAGTCTGATAAGGTCCTTTTTAGTTATGTTAGAGGGCTTAGAGAATTTTAAATGATCATGGTGTCTTAACAACGACATTCCGACCTAGTGCGAAGTGAGTTTTCTTTTCTTACGTGTACACAATGGGCGCATGTGGAATACTTTTGAAAAAATAGTATTTATGAACACACTGCAACGCATTTTAAGCACGTGGTAGGTGACGACCTTAAGGCGGCCGCGTGGCTGCGTGCAACGTGTTCGAAGTTACGTTTTTTTTTTTCAGCAACGAGTAAACGTGCGTCCACACTGCTTTGCTACGAAAAGAGAGCACACTTCAGACTACTTGTGAATGTGACTTTCAAGACTCCACGCACATTGTAAGCATTATTTTAAAGCCCTCAAACTTCGCTAAAATCGACTTTTTCGCGCGGTTGTTTCTCAAGATGTATGTAACGGATTTGTTTGAAATTCAGGTCTACAAGTACATTGGACTTTGCTACAGTGACGCGTGTAATAAAATTATATGATCACCGCTTAAAGTTCAACAGTAAAAACGTTACGGCGGGAATACTACGCGCGCGTTTACGACTTTGGCCGTAGAGGCGATATCACAATACATGTGCCGGCCGACGTCGCTCGTAGAGCCTCATCGATTTTCGCCTCACACAAACACAAACACGCCCTTCACCAGGCGGCCGCCTTAACGTTAATCTGAAGAAGTTGGAAAGCTTAATCAAACGGCCGGCTGAGTGTGTGGAGTGAAGTAGGGGCGACGGCGCGCTTGACTCCCGAGCCAGTAGTGACCCTTGCTGCACTAGGGGGTTGTCGACGTCCACCTAGCGAGAGAAGCAGCGGCGAGGGCTGACGTGAGCGGACAGTGACGGCGACGTCGAGGGCGGGCTGGGCACTGCACGCACCTGCCGCTTCAGCGAGAGAGAGTCCAACGTCGCGACGGACAGCGTCGTCGGCGGGTCTGGCGAGTCCAGCGGGCTGCTGGCCGGGGTCCCGCCGCGGATCGTGTTCAGGTAGATGCTGCGACAGAACACAAGCGACGTTGGCGCTGTCGCTTGACAGCTCCTCGGACAAGAGCATGCACATAACAGATGTACCTTAAACTGGGTTGAGTTTGTGACATCTGTAGTGAGATGTATCACTTCAAATGTTTATTTTATGGTAGCTTAATAGAAAAATTGATATTTTTATAGGTGGTTAAATATATATGGTTAGTGAGGGGAGAGGGTTTTGCGGCCTTTGACAACGAGGTCTTTATAGCCGACGAGAGCGAAGCGAGGTGAAGAGACAACACAACATCTATGCCAGAGGCGGGATTCAAACCCAGGATCTTACACATCTGCTGCAGTAACCGATTACGTTACAGAGGCCGGTGTATGTATGGTTAGTAATACTAAATACAGTTACCTATTTCTTACTTAAATAACCTAAAAGTAAATCACTATGGCCCGGTTTCACCAACCTCTGTTAAGCATTTAACATTTGTTAAAGAGGATTAACAGAAGAATTAACACCTTAACGAGTAAAATCTTCTGTTATACTTCTCTAACACGTTTACGTGTTAAATATTCTATTGATCCTCTTTAACAAATGTTAAATGCTTAACGAAGATTGGTGAAATCCGTGCGTAAGAGTGTTGTAGAGTAACCCCTGCAGTCACGAAATAACCCCGTTTCATTGTGTGTACTGTATTATTTTGGCTGAATTTGTCTATTCTCTTCTGAGAAAAGTGAATGTAAACAGTATTGCAGTGGCCCTATTTTTTTCCCCAGGAAATCAGTACGATTTATAGATAGTGGTGCTTTGATTCACGGCTTCACCTGATAGAAGCCTAGATCTCTTAGTATTATACTCGCACTGACCCTTAACCAATGACTTTTAACCGTACAAGTGTGTGGCACATGGTAGCACTACGAATTATTCTCTTATTTATTACTGTATAGCTGTAGTGAAAGGCATGTTAAGACAGCCGTTGTCCAAAACAGAAGTGACATTGGCGTTTAACCTAACTTAGTATATATCCGCGAAATTCACGTGCCTTTGCTTACAGGGGAATACAATGGAGCTATGAAGAGAGATGTCTAAATCAGGCACACTTATATTGTGCAGATTATATTTCGTCACTGTGGCGTAGCTAGAGCTGTGAGATGTCGATCATCGACAACATTCACATGTCAACAAAAGCTGGACATGTCGGTCTCGACGATACCAGTTATATTGTTAACGACGTCGCTCACGGCATTGACATTTCTACATAAGTTCTCAACACGTCGACTACATCTCGAACAGCTTTCCAAAAATAATATAGACTTATCGACAGACAATATGTATCACTGTGGACAACTTTGACAATCGCACTACCCTAGGGTGTAGACTAGACTCGGTTCTTCCAGGAACTCAGTCTTCACACATTGTATTTATGCTTAAGTTAATGCTAGTCAGTAAAGAATGATCATCGCGTAAAATTAAAGCCTTGTAGACACATTTGCTTGCCAATTCATGATATTTCTGAAACATTTTGACAGAGTAGCAACTAACACCAACTTGAATTTTTTTTCTTTTTTTAGTTATAGCCTACATTACAAAAAGTTAAGAAAAATGTGTGCTTAAACGATACTGATTATAATAAACGATTCTAAGTGCGTTAATTTTTCTTGTTTTAATTAATGACAGTGATATTATTAATTTGTAAAACTATGGCTGGTGTCCAAGCCCCCAGACTCTCCTTTATAACAACGCTCTTTTACGGTCGTGTAATAACATGTCGGAATACGCACATATCTACCAATGTTGTTGAGTAGGTCCCGTAGTTAACTGGTTATGTTCTCTTGTAAGTCGTACAATGGTGCTTTTTTCACTTTGCTGTTATATGAAATATTGCCAACATATTACCTACAAACACTCCAAGGGACTAGATCACGTACTTAGGAACCCGTATCTCTCAGAAAGCTGAATTCTTCTTAACTTCGTCTTGATTCAAGCTTTCATGAATATTTATTAGGAAACTGAATAACAGTGGCTAAGCTATCTTACCCTTCATTTCACACGTTTTGCCCGGGTAACTAAAGGTTATTCCGGCAACTCTTTAAATCATAAAAGAAAATATTTTTGTATTTAAAAAAAATATTGAATTTTTAAAACTTTTATTTTCCATTTCAGCATTTTTATTTAAATAAAATAATTATTTTGTGGTTTAATGTAAGTAAACTTGTAGCATACATCTTCACTATTCACTGTGATTTTTTTTTTCACTTTTATATGTGAGTTGCATTAATGTTCAGTCCTTAAAACGGAAACATGCAAATTTTGACTTTGACAAGCCATTGCGCAAAAAACTATGAGAGATAATAAAGTTTGGTAAGAGCCAAATTTAGTCACGTTTTGTGTCTAAAATGGGGAAAAAAATATCTGGTACAAATATAAAATAAAAACAAACGTGGTGATGAAAGTTGCTGTAGACCTTGCCTTAAACGCGGTTTGTGGTTTGAGACTTGTAAGGAGTTGGGCACTTACATCTGACGCTGGATGAGGTTCTGCCACACGGCCTTGAGCTCGGTGGTGGGCGCCCTCAAGGTGATGGGTCTTCTCCGGGGACCCTTCTTGGGATGCCTGGTGAGCTGCAGCTCTGGACCGCAGCCTCCCTGGACGGGGCTGTCCGTGCCCTCCGAGCCCCCGGCCACCAGCAGCCGGAAGTCGTTGGCTGCAGTAAGACACACACTCTGTCGCTACGTCTACGTACTTACATCGCAGGAGAGAAAGAGAAGGGTATGAAGGTAGGCAGGCACCGAGCAGGGTGGTGCAGATGTGAAACATACTGGGCTTGTTTTCGTGAGAACTCGAATTAGTTTACTCGCCCTGCTGTCATTATTTATGTTCCCCGGCGGCAATAAAGGCGAATGCTGACATAGTTTGTCTCTTCATTCCCTGTGAGTAGACACCAGACATTTTCACGGCAAGATGTCCGTGACAGTTTGTTCTTTACGTATAACACGTGATGTGTGGTGTCGCAGTAGCCTTGTTCTTATTGGCGCAGTCAAATGAGATACTTCTCTTCGCACATTCACATTGCCAATAACCATGATGCAAAGCTGCAGATGTACACGCAAGGCATGGAAACAATTTGGTTCAAAAATCTTTCTGCGAAGTTTCCGGCCCCTACTTTTGAACCAAAGGTTCCCTCTCTAATCGCCTCGCTGTCAGTGAGAAGTTAAGTCGTACCGTATAACACTTACTTAAATAGAGATGTACGTATATTAGGTAGGCCCGAGCAGTTCGGTAAGTAGGGCTTAATTTATCGTTGATAGTGATGTCGTTAACACAGCCTTTACACTACGAGATATTTAATTATGTACGGTAGTTCTCATTTGAAATATAACAGTGCTGTTGGAAAATATTTCACACACATATTATCTCGCAGAAAGTTTTCTTCTAGAAGGAAACTGGTGGATGAATCTGTTAATATTTAGTGTCTATTATTCTTAGCAAAAATTCTCGCAAAAAGTTTAAATTTCAACCAAACACAAACACGATATAAATAATAATTTGAAACAGGAATTTCATAATACCTGTGCTATTTCGGCTTCCCGGTATGTGATATAAATAAAAAAGAAACGTGGTAATGCCCATCATGGTTATGATTTTCTCCCATTCCAGTGATAAGTTTATAGAGGATCTTATTACCAGGACTGAATACCAATATAACACGTGACCTCGCACAGAAAACTAGGACATTGTCAGTCTCGCGATTTCGCTCGAGAATCAATTTTAAATAGAGATTATATCATGAAATTTGGTTTTTAGACCACTTGCTCACATGACTTTTGCTTGTATCCAGCATCGCATAAAAGCTGCTTCAAAACGAGAGAATCAAGAACAAGAAGGAGAAATACTCCAGTACTCGCTTGGGTGGATTTCGAAAAAATTACATGAAACTGAATTGAGAATGGAAGACGCGCGAGCATAAATCGGGCCCTCTCGTCCAGGAGTTTAATAAATCAACACAGTTCTCACTTGGTAAAGAAACAATACTGAGAGCGCAATGAACCACCCTCAAGAGTGTAATAGCAACAATAATTATTACGACTATATACCATGCAAGGGATGCAATGTGTGGCTAAGGTGACGCTCACTTAAGAAAAGAACTCCTGAAGTGGGATCTGTATGAAATATCGTCACTTAAATACGACGCGAAATTGGTCGGAGTTATTTATCAACCAGCTACGCGCCAAATGTTAGTTTAAAAAAAACACTATGAAAGATATTCATCTTTGAAACAGTCTTACAAAAATAATTTTATTTCTGTAGCCTGTTATTCGAAGTATTAACTTCATACGACTAAAGTATTAATTGTAAGACTGTTTTCAAAGAAGGGAACCTTTAAACACAATTAACAAAAACTAACAATTGACGCATGGCTGGTTGGTGCATAACACTGTCCAACAGAACCCTACGTTTTAGAATCGACGTAACGCATTTATAGTGGAACCGAAACGAGAGTAAACTCCCCTCCCCCAGTCATTTTTTTTTCACATAAAAAAAAATTTGATTCGTTTGTAGCCGGATTTACAGCTATTATTTGGCAGAATAATTAAGGACGCGTTTATGAGGTCGTGGTCGTGCGTCGTTCTCTGATCTAAACATTTTAACGTACAATACGTTGCTCAGATGGACACGAGTTTAGTGCAATCCAAAATTTTAAGTACTCAATGTACGTGTATAAATAAGTTTACCATTGCTGCCTAAAATTTCTACAATTGTTGACAATGACGAGATAATCTGGTAGCTGAAATGTTGAAGTTATTTTAATTTTACTGTAGGGAAACTAAGACAAAAAGGCTCTGAAGTGCCTGTGCAATGTTATATAGTTCTCGGTCTGGCAACAGAATATTTCAAAGTCAAAGAACAATGCCTGCTTTACAATACTGCAATATTTATCTATTTGATATAAAGCATTTGCAACTATAATAAGGCAAACATACTTGTATATTGTTCACAAACTAATTACAGTACAATTAACGTCAGAAGTGACCCCGCTGGCGTCTCGTAAAACACTTCCTTCCCGCGTAGCCTGACAGGAAAATCCAGTAAATGCGCAGATCTTAACGATTGTCCGATGCACCAACCGTCGCCCGAAACGTTCGTCGAGTTGGCCGCGATCAGCACGCGCTGAGTGCGTTAGTATGCCGTTGTATTGACACCCCTTGGTTTGGCTTGGCTTGCCGAGTGTTCTGTGAAACTGCTTCCAAGACCGTTGTTAATGTCACAGATGATAAGTAAGTGAGAGATTTTTAGTCAGCGCCTAACATCGTGGTCTTCAGCGCTGGTGAAGGGTGACATGAGGTGAGTATGGAGCAGTACCGGAATGATATGGCGGGGGAAACGGGAGATCCCCGAGAAAACCCGCCGACCAACGGCATCGTCCGGCACGATTCCCAAATGCGAAAATCCGGGGACCTACCCCGTCAGGAATCGAACCCTGATCGCCTTGGTGAGAGGCGAATGGTAAGAACATTCGGCCACCGCGGCGCCTCACACATGATAAGTTTTCGAAACGTTTGCTCTTGTGCAAACTGCTCTCTACTTGGTTACTCCTACTAGCTCTCAACGTTTGCATACACTTGCACAATGAAGACTAAATTCGTAATTTTCAAACACCAAGTCGTATTAGTACACGACACAGTGTAAGTTATGTGAGCTTTTAGCCAACTAAACCTGATAGCTGTAAGACTGGCTGAATGTAAATAGTGTGAAAATCAAAGAGAGACATGGAGAAAAGGGAAAGAAAGAGGAAGAGAAAGTGTGAGAGAGGGTTGGAGTGTGAGAGAGAGGCAAGGAGAGTGAGGGAATGGGAGAGTGAAAGAGGGAGGGAGAGTGAGAGAGAGGGGGAGAGTAAGAGTGAGTGAGAGAGGGGAGAGTGAGAGAGAGGGAGGGAGAGTGTGAGAAAGGGAGGGAGAGTGAGAGAGAGGAAGGTGTGAGAGAGGGTGGGAAAGGGAGAGAGAGGGATAGAATGTGGAAGAGAGGGAGGGAGAGAGTGGGAGAGACTGAGAAGGAGAGAGGGAAAGAGGGGGAAAGAGAGTGAGAGAGAGAAAAAGAGATATAGAGAGCAAGAAAGAGAGATATAGTTTGAGTATATTACAGTGTATTCAACTAAGCGCACATTTTGACAGCTCGCAAGTGTCTTTTCAGAAACAAATGTAATTATACTTAATTTGCAAGTCCATATATCAGACGACTGCGCGTGAAAATGACAGTGGAATGATGTTGAATGTTCAGGAGACAGTGGCAACCAAATACTGATGCACAATGTCCATAGAGAAATATGCCGTCCTGACAGGCAGGACCAGTGTGACGCATAGTTGCCGGATCACTCACCTCCAACCAAGGCGAACTGGGTTTGATTTCCGACGTGATTGGTCCCGGATTTATCACACGTGGGAAATACGCGGGACTTGGCCGGCGGGATTCATAGGTGCACTCCCGATCCTTTCTACCATTTTCTCAGGCTGCCAGGTTTAAAGCCTGCCACTCTAGGTATTATTAATTCAATGGACGTCTGCACTCGTTATAAATAGAGAAAGGAAAAATGTGCGAGATTAATAACCCGGATGCTAGAATCAACTGTCCTAAACTCCAAGCCCGTCCATTCGTCCATTGTCTACTGTTGCAATGAGTGGCAGCTGATGGACAAATGGCCGTGGCTGAGTATACGCAGGACAGTGAATGTATATAATATCGCACCGAACTCGCAAAATGTTCCTTTCCAAAGTTACAGACGTTACCTTTCTTGCGGATGTTGAAGAAGGCCTGGGTGACGGAGAGCAAGGGCAGCGGCTCCTCGGTGATGAAGAGCACACGGTCGCGGCTCACCTTGGCGAAGAGGATGAGGTCGGTGAAGAGCAGCGCCCAGAAGGGCCGTACAGCGCGCCCTTCCACGCGGCTCAGGTCGCCGCCGAAGATCCACTGTCTGCCCGGCGTGCCCAGCACGAAGGGCTGCAACAACCGCCACCACGACGTCTCTCACTGCTCCTGCTTTGTACATTGTGTGGGCTCACTAGTTCATATCGAGATAGTCATGCTGAGTTCTACTACAGGTTAGGAAGATGATTGAATTCATTATAGACGAGTTATGCAAGAGACAACTGCCGCCCCTAGTTGGGCTTGTATAAGTACGGGATCTGTTTCAAGCTGGTGCTTATGGAGAGAACTTCAGGTGTAACACCAAAGACTGGAGAAGAACGAAATTATCTCCTTAAAGACATCCAAGTGGGGAAAAATTATATATTTATGTTTGTATAAAATAGTTTTGTAGACGTTGCTTAGGAGTACATGTTCCACTTACAAAAAAAATAGCTCAACCAGTTTTCCCATAATGGCACTGCAAAGTCAAAATTTGCACGTTTTTAGTTCTTATAAGCTGCAAAAAAAAAAAAAAAAAAGCATAGTCATTTTAAATTCCCACAGAAAATACATGTCACGGGCTACTGCTTAACATGTTTTCAAATATATTAAAAAATATATTTTTGTATTTAAAAAAATCGATAAAGGGGAAAAATTCAAAAAATTTCAGAATTTTTTTTAAATACAAAAATATTTTGTAATGGATTAAAAAATGTATCAAGCAGTAGCCCGTGGCATGCAGTTTCAGTGTGATTTTGAAATGCCATTATGGCTAAACTGGTTGAGCTAAATTTTTTTGTAAGAGGAAAATATACGCCCAAGTAACGTCTGCAAAACTAACACTATTTCATACAAACATAAAATTACGAGTTTTCCCCTCTTGGACATCCTTAAGAGCAGCATAAAGTTGATATTGGTTATTCGCTATAAAGTGAACACTTGTGGAGGTCTCTGGTTCAGAATAATAATTAAAATATATCATTCACTTTAACTACAACCGTGTGAGAGATTTTGGTCAGCTTTTATCATCGAGGTCTTCAGCGCTGGTGAGAGGTGACATGTTGTATGGGGCGCCGCTGGAATGAATGGGCGGGGGAAACGGGAGATCCCCGAGAAGACCCGCCGACCAACGGCATCGTCCGGCACGATTCCCACATGCGAAAATCCGGGGACCGACCCCGCCGGGAATCGAACCCGGATCGCCTTGGTGGGAGTTAAGGGGTCTGACCCCTCGACCACCGCGGCCCCCAACAACTACAACCGTTAATTGTGTCGTGCGGTACAATGTATATACACTCTTGGCTGTTACTTAAGTTGCCTATTTTTATCATTAATTTAGCAAGAAACTTTTCCATATCTGAGAGAAATACAATAACTAAGGTTTCAAATGTGCTAATTTTACCCCGAACTACGTATACCAGCGCAACTAACGAAGTAAATTGTCCCTTGCCAAACTAATATCACTGGGCTTCCTAACCCGTTGTATAATACAACTTTCTTGGAATAACGTTGTACCAGGCAGGCAGTTTTGTATCACCAGCCTAGTTTCATTTAAAATGAAGGTTAAAAATGTCGTGAATGCTGCTGTGTTCGTCATGAATAGATTTGTTAATCGTGCATGTTGCTCAATGGTTGTAGGCATATTTATAACAGAAAACGTCTGGTTCCATTGTTATCCCAAAATTATACAATGATACCCAAAATAACTCCACTGCCTGTTTTGCTACAGGTAAGGTTAACTATAATACAAAGCTAATAACCTGATTGATATCAGTTTCTCTGGGAACAATTGCTGCCTCTAATTTACTGTCGGTACTTTATGGTCGCGCTTAAATGTTCACCCCGTGTTAACCCTCATGTGAATTAAAACTAAACAGTTAAGCGTTGACCAAATCCCTTCACTTACTCTTGGTTCAGGTAATGCTAGTGGGTAGTGATGTTAGAGTTACTGATGGCAATAGCTTCGTGTGATTCCTTTTCTAGTGATCATTTTTGTGGAATATGAGAGGGTTGTTAATGCCAATAATAGGCGTTGATTACAGAAACGGTTATGTTGTTTGGTTGTAGTTATTAGTAGTTATTTTCGTACAATTTTTATACTTTTTGAAAGACCACTGGTGAGGCATCAACGATAAAACGGTTTGGTAAAGTTATTCATATGTGAGTTTGTATGCAGTCTATATGTTCGAATAAATATGCATTTGAACCAACAAAGTATTACTTGATCTAACAATATGAAATAGTCAAATATTGATTTCGTTGATCTTACAAAATGCGTATATATCAGGGTTACTCCTAGTGCACTCAGAACGAGAACTGGTTTTATATAGCTGTAATAAGTTTTATGGCAGTTGAAATGTAATTACAGTTTACATTTTATAACAGCGCTTCAACCCTGTCAGAAGTGGCTGGTGCGATTATGATACTACCACATTATGCTCTTGTTATGGCCAGTCTACCCTTCCTTCGTTAAAGAGTTCGTGAAATATATGATCCTACCCAAAAACACACATAGTCAGTTTCATGAAAATATTTTTTAAAAATAATCTACACTTAATAGTGCCCATAATTACTGAACATACCTTGTTTTCGGTAACGTGGAGTACCAGCGGAATAACGGGCCAGTCTCAACCCAGGGGCCTTTATCGGTCTGAGTTTCATTGTAACGCGTATCTCGGATACGCGCCGTAGAACTGATCTTGGTTCGTGATGGCGAATCGTAAATACCGCGCCAAATACTCGTAAAAAGTTGAGAACAGAAATAGCGTCGTAAAACGGAAATAAATGCGTAAAGGGGGAGTGGTTGTCGTAAAACTTTGTTGATCCACTGCGACTCGAGTGAACCACGTTCGGTAGGGGAATTTTTTTTTACGTCGGGAAGTTTTCTTGACAGAGACACAAACATGGCTGTACGGAAGCATGCTGCCACAAGAATAACACAGTTATTTAGGGCAACTGCATAAAATAATATTTACGCACGATTACCAACATAAATATCTTCCGGAATTTCAGTATCAGTAAAGTAACTTTTTTTTCTGCGAAAATAATTTTTTACCGACCTGTTTTAGTGTCTTACGTACACATTTGAAGCTCTGCTTCTAGGTTATTGGATAGTGTGAATTTGTGGAGAGGCGTCGCTCATTTGACTGTGCCAATAAGAATAACATTAGTGAGACACCACATGTCTGTGAATTGTGGGTAGAATCCCTAGACGATGCCAGTTAAGAGCATCCAGTCATTGACCACGAGGCAGAGCTGCAGATGTGCACATAAGAATTGATGCCAAATTCTTTTCATCAAAAATCAGTAGCTCTATATATGAGTGAGACATCCGTCCACCGATGTAAAACTAATAACGACTTTATTTTGAAAGACACGCGTGAAAATATGTTGTCTTATCAAAACGTAAACTGTTTGGATTGTAGATAAATGAATGCCATATTTAATAAGTGAATTGTTTTCAACGAATATAAAAAACATGTATATTTGGGTTTAGTTTTTGCAGTTGTATTTCTGTGCATTTAGTACTCTATGGAAGATGCAGAGACGGTCGCAGTCTTCTAGAGACAGACCTGATCATGTACTGTACATAGATGCACAAGTTAAGTGAGAAGATTGTTCTCTCAGTAGCCAGTCAGCAATGTAAAGCACCCCACATGGTGAGTGTAAAGATGACTGGACATTTTCAGAGCTTAAAGTGATATATTTGTTGAATTTCTGAAGTTATAATCACATATTGTTTTATATGAATTCCTTACAACGCATTGCTTTGAAAACATAATTAAAACTGTATATATATATATATATATATATATATATATATATATATATATATATATATATATAACAATAAAATTCTTGTACATTGTGTTTTTTCGTAAGATGTGAATTTGAATGTTATTGCTTTGGGCGTTATTTGCGAGCTACGATTCTAAACGGGATTACTGGTTTATGTTTGTATTAGACAGCCTACTAAATTTTCATGTGCTTTTGAAACCCTTCTTGTATAGTAATGAAATATTTATTTTGTAACATACCAACATATTTACATTAGATCTCTAAGGGTTTATAATAAAACTGCTCGTAAAGTTTGTAGATTACAATACAGCAGATATTTTGGTATAGAGCTTCTGAAACATCGTCTTGAAGTATAATGTAATAACTTGTCACTATTCCAAACGCAACGAAATATTTTTAATTCATTATTACATCTCGAGTGAGCCGTGTTGAAACCAAGCAGTAAACTTTACTTTTAACGAGCACTTAAACACATGCCAATTTGAAATTACATACTCGATTAATTTGTCTCGTTTTTTAAAAAATAAAATCTGTTTTTAAATGTTATTGGATATCCCATCACGTTCACTTTATTTTTTGCATAAATTAGCTAGTTATCACGTTAAGGTTTTTATATACATATAAATACATAATTAAATATATATGTGCACATAATTATACTTTTAATTTTTAGATTAGACAAGGAAAGTAGACTGGTCTGCATCTTACTTCAGACCCATAAAATTCTGACGAGACTAATAGACGAATTACTACAAAGCAAATATTTATTGTTTTCTCAGTAATTATTTAAGCCTTAAATCCGCTGATCTTGCATATCCAATAGGCCTACACCAATTTTCTCCAGTTTTAGTTACATAAACATTTACAAATTCACGCACTGTACATAACGTTGTATATTAACTATTCACTGATGTGTTAATTAAGGCGTTGACAAACGTACTCTCGCATATGTACAGTGTTTGTATGAAAAATTTCGCACACACATTAACATACATCTAGTCACATTGTATACATGTTCACTGCACACACCCATACATATACGCCTTTTACAAACGGAATACTCACTCATTAACGTAAACTCCATCGTGCACACGCAAATATACGTACAAAACGCTTGCACATACATGCGCGTACACAAATACAAAACACATTTTATTATTTTCCTTTCATCTTCTTCCTCTCTCTCTCAAACTTATCCTATGAAGTAAACATGACTAAACTGTGCAGTTTTTAACTAAGAACAATTAATTTTTTTTTACTTTGCTCTCTATAAGAACTTGATGGAATACTAATAAAAAAAAGTTGTGAATTTTGCGGCGACTTGAATTTGAAATGATGTCAATACCACCTCTAAAATTTATACTTTAATATTGCATTATTGCATTAATAAAAATATTAACGTAACTAATTCACGATAGTAAAAAATTAGTTTTCTTAGAGATGATTTTTACCAGCATATAAATTATGTAACTCAAACATTGCTGTTAATAGTGAATCAATACTAAGAGTTAAATTATTTATTCATAAGGAAAGGTGACGTGAAGTGATTTTGGTCAGCTCTTAAAATGAAGCATATAAACGCTGCCTATAAGTGAGCATGGTGCTGCGGCAGAATGTAAGGGTGATAGGAGCGGGAGATCCCGAGAAAACCCGCCGGCCAGCGGCATTGTCTGGCATGATTCCCAACTGTGAATATTCGGGTCGACCCTGCCGGGAATCGAGAATCAACCGTTTCCCCGCCCATTCATTACGGCTTCGCTCCACACTCAAATCATGTCACCTCTCACAAGCGCTAAAGACCTAGATGTTAAGTGCCGACCAACATCTCTTCACTTTACATTAACGTTACTATAATTTTATTGGTAAAACTATAATACAATTCACTCCTAAAAAGTAATAAATTTATTTTGACAGCTGTCCTTGCCCTTAATAATATTAGTGCTGCACACAATCAGGTCACAAACCTAGGGTTTCATTTTTATATCTTAGACGCACGCGCTGATAAATCTATCCGTTTTACAGCCTTGTGAGGGAGTTTCGCCACTGCAGCGTTGAATTTTACTGACTGGCAAGTCCTCAGGCATCGTGGTAATTCAAAGGAATTAGGAGAAAACTGTTAAAAAGCAACATAAATCACAGCTTGGGACATATTTATAACGAGAGGATTCCCCACCCCGCAGACAGACTAATATCTTTAGCAAAATAATTTCAACCGGCACCGGAGGTATAAAATTTCAATGCAAGAATTCTGCCAGCCGATTCGCTTTACTGTAAAAAAAAATTTGTTGTAGTTGACAAAAAATGTTATTATCTAGGTTTGCTTATTTTCGTTTTCCACAAATATGTACGTGCCTCATAACTAGTGCCATGAACTTTTGGTGAAAAAGAAATTTGCCCCAGTTATTTCCGATGCCTTACGTGCACACCTGCATCTTTGCTTCATGATTATTGGCAGCGTGTCTTTGTGAGATGACGTCACTAATTAGACTGCGCCATTAAGAACAAGGCTACTGCAACACCACACGTCTGTGATTTGTGGATAAAACATTAAGACACGTGACAGTTCAAATATCCAATCACTGACCATGAAGCAGAACTGCAGATGTGTACATAAGGCACTGAAACTAAATGGGACTACATTAATTTCGCGGAAAGTTCACGGACCTTCACATAACGCGTTAGTTTATGTGTGTACCACGAACTGTTAAATCAATCAGTTGTGTTGAAGATAAACGTTCGAATAAAAATCCTATGAAATACTTATTTACCGAGATCCTATGATACGATATAATGCTTTGAATTTAAGGTTCTTCTTTAGGCACATGCATGTTAGTATTAATGTTTACACGTTGTTATGATACGCAGTGGGAAGAAAAAGGTAATAAAGAACGACTGTGAAAATATTTTAGTCAGAATTCGTATAAATTATCAAACAAATAAACGAATATAAATTATTTGATGATAGAAAGGAGTTTTGCCCTAAAATTGCAAGAGATTTCCCATAATCAGTTGTAACAGCATTACTTAAATTATAATCTAATGTATACACTATAGCAAAAGTATTTTGCATGTCTCAGTAATTTAACGTCTCTTGCAAGCAGTTGCGTAAGATTGTTGCTTGAGGTCAAAATCTTGCCAAATAATGTTTACACTTGAGTAAATGTCACGTATAGCTTGAATGCATGACGCGTGAAAACTTCAGTTCGTATGAAGCACACGGGTCTTAATTTAATAAAAAATAAATTTTTACCTGCTCCGAAAAATTCAAATGCTTATGTAGAGACTATAGCTACCAGAGCGCGACCTGTCACAGTGTTACTCCTACGACTACTATTGAAACATGTGTATCATAGCGAACTTATGAAAGTGGTGGACCTTTGTAGTACACGTTTGGCGTCATTCATAATTTTTATGAATTATGTATAGCATTGTCGAATAAGAAATGTGGTGTATTAAGATATAGGCTATCATCAAAAAGAAAATAAACGGTAAGTCTTATAAATCTAAACAGGAATTCGTAGAACTCAACGATAAAGTTTAAAACAACCACCTCGAAATGAAACACCTAGCTTATCTCAAGGTAACCGAATTCGAGGTCTTAAATTTAAAACTGTTGAAATTTATTTAAAGTTGCTTAAGAGCGAAACGTACTATCTGGATAAAAACAATTTACAAAGGAGATTGTAAATTATCAATGCACTTTACAACGACCCTTTCCGGATAAAGTTCCAAGATATAGAGAAGTACATAATTATGTACTATATTTCTGAACAAACTATCTTGGCCGTGCGATGATATATGGTCAGTGATCTGTTGTTTTGCCAGTGAATATATGTAACATCGACAGTGGCACCGCGCATTTTTTTCCAACAGAACCATAGTGACTCTTTCAGTGATGTAGTTTTTTTCAGTTCATGAAAGTTGTTTAATTATGGTGCGCAGTCATTGTTTAAACAAATTTCCATTTCATGAGACCCCGTACAGCATTTGGGTAGTTTTTTCTTCCATTATACACGCAGAGGAAATTTGGGCGGTTCCGGATAAAGTGAAGTACATATTTTGAACTCGTAGTTACTTTTTTTCCTGCCAAATTATTTACAGTTTTACATCACATTTAAGTATAAACAAAGATCCGTAAGTAACAATCAAAGTGTGTAGATTGGATTCCGAGCAAAAGTCTACCTCCAAAGTCGCAATTAACAATATTCAATTTAATATTCCATACAAGGTTGTTGTCAAAAGTGCCTATTTTAATCGCGAATTACCTACTAAGTAGTTATTTACATTGTATGATGTAGTGGCTCGTATAGGTGTCGCAGCAGTAAGGGGACGTGATCACGATAGGTAGCCATGAGTAAGATTATAAGTGTCGCCGCCCACAATAAAACCAGGCAGAGTTATGATTGGACCCCATCCTTCGTGACGAATTTTCCATTAACAAATCATAACTTCTGATTATAGCGATTTAACATAACACAAATCCCTTTGAATTTTGTCACTGTTATTAATATATAAATTACTTAATTTCGTTTAAAGTACGAATATTTATATACGATTTATAAAATATTTTACTAACTACGTCATAATTGTTAGATATAGTGAATTTATGAGTCTATCAGAAGGTAACATATTTTACCAGATATCTATGGTTTCGTATTAAAGTAAATACTTCTAAACAACCAAAAATTAACAAATTACTAGTAATTTCCCTATGGCTTGCGATGCCCCACCTTAAGTGCGTTCAAGAGGGGAAAAACGTAATTTTATATTTCTATGAAAACGTGTTATTTATGTACACGTTACTCGAAGTACATTTTCCTTTCACAAATAAAAAAAACTCAATCAGTTTTCTCAAAGTGGCATTTCAAAGTAAAAATTTATATGGTTTTCGTTCGTATCCATTCCGTGAACGAATCAACAACATGAAATGAAATAATTTACCCTGAAGCTGCATGTCACGGATAACTACTTTATGTTTATAAACACTCAACAAAAAATATGTTTCTACATTTTAAAGAAAATTGCTTAAAGTAGCAAAATATTTAAAAAATTTAGAAATTTATTTTTTAAAAATTTAGTTTGAATTCTATTTTTCATGCATTATCTTCATCGGTTTTCGCAGTGGATAAAAACGAAAAATATTTAAATTTTGATTTTAAAATTCTATTATGGGAAAACTGACTGAGCTAACTTTTTTGTAAGAGAATAATGTACTCCACAGTAACGTCTACAAAACTAACATTGTTTCATACAAATACGTAATTACAATCTCTTTCTACTTGAACGCTCTTAAGGTAGGGATTCGCAAGGCGTACGTATTTGAAAAATATAACATGAAAACATTTATATTTTGTTTTATTATTTGTGGCTGACCCTTGGTAAAAATTGTTCTCGTAATGTCTAAAAAAAAGTAAGGTTTAAAAAAATTGCAGCACATGTGCTAACGATAATTTTATTTTACACTAAAAAACTCTGATTTTAATCTTATATTGCATTTATTATTATCGGCATTGAAAATAATTTTTAATAAATTGATACACATTTGAGACACTATATCTGTATAACCTAATAAAATACCTTGCAACTAATACGTTTGATACTACATAAATACATATATAGTGTTTGTGTAAATAGAGGTGTAAAATTGAGGTTAGGAAGTTGCGTACCTTGCACCTGGTGAAGACGAGCCTACTCTCCAGATCCTGCAAGGACAACAACGGGCGTCCCTCGCCCTCAGGTTCCATAAGGCCTGCACCTATCGTCACCTCGCGGTACATGGCCTACAACAAAACACAGTCGTACACGTCATCCGGCACGGGAAAAACAATTATTTATTGTAATTATTAAAATTCTTGTAGCTGTAGCTGTACAGGTACCTTGTACAGTGTCAAAGTTTTTTTTGTAAATGTACAACATTTTTCGTAGAATGCTTGAGATTTTTTAACAAGCAAATTTATAACATGTACTGTAAAAAAACATAGTAAAATTGTTAAGGTTCCGACGTTTTTACGCATGGTTTGTAATAATGTATCTTAAATTAAAAATAATAACCACTTAAAGTACTTGAGACAGCTTTCTTGTAGTACCTGATAAAGTTAGTTCATAAATAGGTTATAACTAAGTTATTTGTATCAGAATTTGAAACATTCTGTATTGTGGTACACGCAGGCCGGTTAAAGGAATGCAGCCTAATTTGAACCCAGTAACTATACCATTTCTCACAGTTCGTGTCAAATTTTATTACATAGGGCATTTCTCGGTGAAACTAACAGTGAAGAGTTTGAAATAAAACTTATAAAATTTGAGCCCATGGTTACTTATACAGTAAACTATAGTATACGTTACGTTAAGTATGTCTGAAGACCCCTTGTTAAGACGACAGTACGTAAAAAAACTGGTAAACTTCTTAAATTTATATAAATTACCTTAAAATTACGATATTTTTTGTTTTGCTGGAATTAGAATGTTTACATTTATTGTCTTCGATGCTAAATTTATTTTGTTTTATTTTACAGATAGCAACAAATAGTGATGATGTAAATAAAACATTCACATCCTTATAAATATCTCAGTTAAACTTAGCTCGTGCGTGAATAAATTGATCAGGCTAATTAAAATGTTAACGTTTGGATTTAACTCAATGGTACAGAAATGAGAAAAACGTTCATTGCAAGCAGGAATTCCAAAAATACTCAGCCGTGAATATACTTCCAAACAAATTAAGATACATTCCGTGGAATTGTTATTTGATATGATGGCTGGATTCTCATAGACGCAAATGAGCAGACGCGAACGCATATCTGAAAGACACTCACGCCCTTGGCACTTATCTTGGTGGGCACTTCACTGGGTATCTCGAGTTTTATAGCACGTTTACCAACCCCTAGCTGCGACAGCGCCAGTAAAATAACGAGGTGAAATTATACGACTGAGCATGCAGACAAAAGAAAGTTTATAATTATACTCGATTAAAACCTTCATTAAATATAACCAGAGACACTGGAAAATCGCCATGATATTTCGTGCCGAAGAATTTTTTAAAACCGTTTAGCATACTGCGCTTTTTACGACTGGAATACAGACGAATCACAAATATTCAATAGTGCCGCATCGGAGTTAGCACAGGCCAAGTCATAAGGGTCTCGCCATTAACAACAGAAGAACGCCAGCGATACACACATTACTAGAGACAGGAAAAATTGGCGGGCTCACTGACATGTAGGCTAGTCTGCAAGAATATATATGCACTCACACAAACAGTAGCTGTTCATTAGCCACTCGCTGACATAACGAGATGGGCCTGCATTTAGATAAGTTTTTGTATTGGCTCAGCGACTTACACGAGGTGTCAAATAAGCCAATTGTGTAAACGACACGAACGTACAGTTGGTGGAATTATAGATTGTGCTTAAAAGAAAACGCGAATATTTCAGGTCCCTATACATTACATTCAGCCTAGCAAACAGGCAACTTTTCCCGCGATAAACTAGTGTCTCTAAATCGACGGTGTTAAGCATCAATAGACTATGCGTCAGTATCTTGCTAGGCGAGAAATATTTTACTGCTATGAAATGGTCTTATCAAAAATATTTTACTCCTTTGTCCTGTGGTTATGAATACTGGATTTATAGGACTAATAAAAAAACCGTAACAATTACAGCATGTCTTACTGATAACTAAAATTTGCGCATAGTCTATTAATGCATAACACCGTCGAATTATAACTCATAATTAAAGATGTATTATCGCGGGAAAACTTGACTATTTGCTGGATATGAACGTACGTTCAGCTTAACAAAATATAACTAGCTTTCGCTTGTAAGCGGCGCTGTTACCCTATTTGATTCAGCCAATCAGAATCCCGTTATTTTAATATTTGATGCTTGCTATCGGTTTACAGAGAGCTACCAAATCATACATTTTTCAAGAAACTACAGTGGATTCAAGGTTATTTTGGCACAAAAAAATTTTCGCGATATATCATCGTATCTACTCATAATCATAATAAGTCGAGCCACGAACTGTTCGCGAAAATAATTTTGCTCCAGTTTGTTTCAGTGCCTTACGCGCACATCTGCAGCGGTGCTTCATTGTTATTGGCAGCGTGCATCTATGAGGCGAGGTTTGTCATATGACTGGGCCAATCACAATAAATAAGGTTACTACACGTCTTCGATTTTCAGGTAGAACTTCAGACACGCGCGAGTAATGATGAACTACTGTATTCTCGAAAAGTTCGTGGCCCTAATAATAAGTGATATTTTTAGCGAAATTTTTGTGTAAATGAAATGTGCAAAAAAAAAAATAAGCAAGGCTTGTCTTCAAAATTTGTTTGTGCCGATGACAGTGATATTTATATTATACCTTAATTAAAACAAAGGTATAAGATTTTTTCTTGTAACATCGCTGAAACATTGCCGTGGTAAACAAAGTATATGATTTATCTCTTCTATGTAGATTTTAATATATGTTAATTTCAGTTTTTCGCCCTTCATATTTTAAAACTAAAAAATAAAAAAAAATTAAGAAAAATTAAAATAACTGTGTAAGACGCAGCTCGCAGAGGAAAATATATTATTCACCCAAGTCTACCAGTGGGGAAATTAAACATAAATTAACAGTTTCAGATTTTAAAAAATTTCCTCCCAGAAGAGAAACATAAATATTCGCATAAAATTCGTTAATTTTCTTACTACGTACAAAATAAGTGGTCGGTATAAAGTAGTGCAACCACGATAACAATCAGAATGCACAGAACTAATAATTACATGGCATACGTGCCAAATAGTCTTATGATAACTGGCGTATAAATAATATACATATATATATATATATATATATATATATATATATATATATATATATATATATATATACATTTTTAAAATTCAGAGTCATCCTTTATTTGACTGCAAGAAAAATGTTCGAAGAAATAGGATACATATATTCATAGGGACAGGAATTTCCCGCAAAATTTTTTTTGCCCCACTATATTTTAATGTCTTACGTGCATACCTGCAGCTCTGCTTCGTGGTCTGTGATTGGATGTTTTAACTACCATCGTCTTAGGCACAGTGAAATGAAAGACGACTCTGCACGAATACACATAGCCAATAACCATGAAGTAGAACTGTGTATGTGAACGTAAGGCATTGAAACAAGCTGGTATGAAACTATTTTCTTGGAAACTTCCGGTCCCTACTTATGGGCAACTGGTACATGGTTGAATATACACAGGATTCTAACATACGGGGCACTGAAGTCGTGAAACATTCCTTTCCCTACACAACGTTAGCAACTTCGGCCAAGAAATGACGACTGTTTAAATCAACGTGAATGTAGATCTGTGCACTTTATGAACCAGAGCCGACGAGGCCGTTCGTGTGTATCAGGCGCACCTATTCAACCCTCATTAACAACATTTCAACCAAGGCTATTTTCACTACTTTCTTGCAATTCAAGTACTACGCATGTCAAAATTATATTAGCATTTTAACTAAAGATTCAGCCGTTCTAATTCCAGCTGCGTTCTGTACAATCAAGTACAGCAAACGGTTACATTATCGACGCAATTAAAAAAAAGGGTTTTGTAAAGTTGGTAGTTAACCACGCCTTACATTTGACTTCGGAGAACGCAGAAAAAAAGTTTGTGTCTTAAATAAAACGCAAAGACAATTTTGATATATGTAGAGACATGCAAAATTCGCGTTATCATTTGGTAGCAGACTAAACTTCACTTTTCTATATACAACAGAGCAAAATCTACGTTTCAAACGGCCACTAACTTGTATGTGTTGTCATTTACGTGTGTTGCGTCTTTACGTAGATTGGCCTCTCTGCCGTGTAAGTACTCTCCGCGGCAAGTCACGACAATACCGGCCAGCGGGAGACGTCGAACGAGCCTACAGTCATTTGGAGTCTAGTCAGCTGTCAGAAAATAACGCGAATTTTGCATGTCTCTAGATATATGTAGGGACAGGAAAATGTCGCGAATTCAATAACCTGTAGGCTAGAATCCATTGTACTATGCATACTCAAGTCTCGTCTATTCGTTCATTGCCTGCTGTACCACTGAGTAGCAGCTAGTTGACTAATAGTTGAGGCTTGAGTATGCATAGTACAATGGATTCTAGCCTGCAGGTCATTGAATTCGCGAAATTTTCCTGTCCCTAGATATATGTAATACTCTTATTGCTAGGGGCCGGAAAATTTCGCTGATTGAATGACCTTCACGTTAGAATGCACTGCCCTGCACATACTCAAGCCCCGACCATTTGTTCACTAGTTGTAACTCAGTATGACAGCGAACAATGAACGAATAGACGGGGCTTGAATATGCATAGGACAATGGAGTCTAACATACAGGTCATTGAATCGGCGGAATTTTCCGGCCCCTACTTATTGCTATAGCGATAGTAAGATTAGCCTTGATTTACAATGAGTTAATGCGGGTTGCGTGTATGCGCCTGAAACACTGGAACGGCCTGTTAACGTTAGGACATGCAACTTTACGTGCATGTTGCGTTACCTGCATCTCTTGAACGATACGGGTGAGCGCAGGGTAGTCGTCGTCAGCCACCTTCGAGTTGTTCATGATGGTCTGGAGAAGTTTCAGCACTTCTCTATAGTGCTGGAACAAACAGTTTATCAACCAGAGACTCATCAGGCTTGCTTACACATATCATGCAAAACAGACACCAGTATAATCAGAGACGGATCCAGCTAGAATATTTCGTGTCAACGTGTTTTGCAAAACAGTGTAGGATCTTTCGCTTGCACGAGTGAAAGACAGTCGGTTTATCTGTTTACAGACAAATCACAAGTGTTCAACAGCGGCACACCAGATTTAGCAATGAACTAGCCATATGAGGAATAGACGTTCAGTGATAAACACGTTGCATTAAAGCCAAGCAAACAATCATATTTTCAAGCACGCCATATTTTCCAGCGTTCAAGACCTTATTGTTGAAAGAGCTTACAAAATCTCACCTCCTCCGTGAAAGCCGTAAAATGTTTTATGTTATTGGAAGCAAAAGTTGAAAAACATGCTCTGAAGTTGGTAGCTATAGGAAACCCACTTGGGTGACTATATTTGGTCAACGTTTAAGGGGAGTAACACAATAACACAATTAACACAATATAAAATCTTAAGCATTAAGGCTTAAATAGTTAAAGTTAAAAACATCTCTACCATGTGGGCTTAATGCGGCCGCCTAACCTAAGCTTCAAATGCGTTGTAGTGTGTTCGTAAACAGGTATTTTATACTATAATATTCCGCGTGCGCCCATTGTGCCAACGTACGAAAAGAAAACAAACTCCATACAAGGTCGGAACCTCATTGTTATGACGCCACACTCATTAAAAAACACTGTTTTTAAGCCCTCCAACATGGCTAATAATGGCGTTTTCAGACTTCCGTAATTCAAAATGTACTAACCGGACGTATGTAAAACTCAGATTGCCACCTACACTGAACCTAGTTGCAGACTTTCCACCAGTAAAATTATAAGGTCACAGCTTAGTGTCCCATAGTAAAAACCGTCCGGCGGGGACCTTGCACGCTAGTTCAGAGCTTGGCTCGTTGAGGCGACGCGGCATTTGATGCGCGCTTCAAGGTTGACTTTACAGCTCCGTCGCTTTTGAGCCTCTCACGCGCGGGTAGGCGGCGCCCTTAAAACGAAGAGTGCACAAGTCAATTGTTACTGCACACTGCTCAACATTTATGCTATTGTGCACACCTCTACAGAAAGCAGTAAAAAAAAACTTCCTTAAGTTTTCAACAGTATAAACCAGTTGACCGCGAGGTACAGAACGCTGCTGAGGATGTTATGAGATGAGTACGGAGTAACTGTGGAATGCAAGGGAGGGGAAGTAAATGTCTCGAGAAAACTTGTCGACCAATGACAACGCCCTCGAGAATCGAAAGCATACCCAAAGGTACTCAAACCCGCATCACCTTTGTGGAAGGCGAGTTGTTTGACCACTACTACATGGCGAATCCTGTATAAATGATTTGGATTAATGTTATACGCTTAGCACTAGATATATTATTTGTTTCTCGTTGTACTGCACTGTACACAGTTTCACATAACTTCAGCATCTAACAATTCTGAGGCACGTTTTGAGTGTTGTACGTGAGGCCCAGTTGATATATTTTGTTTTAAATTTAACCTGAGATGTTCCTTTCACCATACGTACATTAAATTTTATCTCTTCCCTCTTCCCTACAATCCTTGAGAGTGGAAACGTCATAGGGCAATGGAGCGTGCCAATCACTTACATACAAATGAGATAACACTAAATAGGAAATAGATAGGAAATGTACATACGAAAAAAAACAAATAGAACATGTTATCAGTAAGTAATAAAATCAACATATACAAAGACAGTTTTACCAAATAACACATCACATACCGTAAGTCGGGGAGACTTTGGACACGTGGGGGGACTCTTTGGGACACTTCTACACAATTTTTATTTTCCATGTTTGTCAATTGTATGTAAATATTACTTGAATTTAATGTGGACATTAATTATTTGAAATTTATCGCAAGTAAATTTTATTATTCAGGGCTGTCATGTTTGTGAAAAATATTTTTTCTAATGTCCCAAATTCACCCCGCGTGTCGAAAATCACCCTCGTTCACGGTAATCTTACAACAGAATAGAAAAGCATACTCATACAAAAGAACATATCAGATACCGACAAAAAAACTGTGTGTATTCCACAGCACTAATTTACGGTTCCTAATACAAATATCTGCGAATTCCTTTACAGAATAATAGGAATGAGTTGACAAGTTCGCTTTTAGTTCCAATTAAAGTTATTAAATATCACTACTAAACTGATCATGCATGTTTTTTTCGGTAATTTATTATAAATACAACTTGAAGCATAGAACATGTGTTGCACTGTGACTGACATTACGTGATATAAATATTAACTATTAAAATTGACCGAAGTTAAGTGAATAGGTTTATGTAGACTGCAAAAATTGTACATATTTACACACTCGAGTGATTGGACTAGCAGTAACTGAAGCAGCATGCCCAAGAGTATGCCGAACAAGTAGTAAACATCCGGTACTGGAATGGCAGGGCACCACTTCGAACAGTAGCAAATTCAATTATTACATGTTTCCTAGTGTGTGTAGACCAGTAAAGTCCAGTCTGGAGGTCAAATTCACCGTGAAGCAGGCGGGGTCTCTAATCATAACACTGAGTTGCAATTGGCTGAACTTTTGCATATGGGAACCATTTAAAATTTCACTGGCACCGAGATATTCGAGGACAACGTTTTATTTGTGTGACTATTTTACGACACTCTACCGGAACAATTCGCGGGTTGACTGTTTACCAGCCTCCAGAAATATTTATGTATCCAAGAAGACTGCTCGATGGCTGCTGTTGACAGAGCGGCACCCCATGACTTAGTCTGTGTTTACTTGATTCTTTATTATTGGTAGTCGTCGAATATGGCACGAACTTAAAATTTGTATTCAAGCTTATGCCTAAAAGAAAACGCGAATTTTCCAGCTCTATATTAATGAACTCTTATTTCTATTAAAATACCATTGTCAGAGACGCTGAAATTTTGCAGTTGGTCTGAGGAGAGGTCAGATTTCGGTTTCCGTTACATGCGAGTTACTTTCGCTGTTGTATAACTAGTTATGGATCTCGTCCTTGACGTCTTTGAACCAATAGCATACTTGCATTAAAAAAACTCACTGATTCCGGCGTTAGCTTGTCGGATGTATATCTTGGCCACTTACTGGAGAAGTAGTCGGTGAATAAGTAGCGAACAACAGAGTGTACACAGGACTATGACATATAGCCGGTAGGTTGTAGAAACCAGGATATTTATAGGGTTCTGAGCATTGTGCTAGGTTGTATGATAGAGTTTAAATCTTATCCATCACGTATTATGGTTAGATAAACATAAATATTTTTAGGAGTAGTTCCTTTCTGTATAACTCCACATTGAAAAGAAACTTTCTAAAGGTTACTGTAAATTTTAACCTATACACAGTGTAGCAGTCTTACTATACTTTATCTAGTAAACAGAGCAAATGTAGATCATCGTTACTGTAGTAAAAAACTGTTCTCAACGGACTGAAAGAAAAATGTTTACTTAATAAATGGGAAAACATTATAAGAGGTAAATTGCCTATTACAAAACAGTTTTAGGGACCAAATGAAGGTTAGCATTATAACCAGGAAAACGTTATAAGTTGGAGCATTATAAGAGGGTTCTACTATACAAAAGTCCGATAACAGTAGAACGTGTTTAACTGTTTCCTGAAACATGTAGAAATACAGTCATTGATATATGGGATCGTACCTACTTTCCTAGCACTCACATACATCGGCATGATAAATGTACCAATAATATTTTATAATGCAACCAGCAGTGTTCGTGTATTCCTGGCAGGGGTGACTGACCTCGAGAGGCTTGTGCAGGAATGCGGTGAGGTCGGGTCTTCTACGCGGCACAGCTGGCTCCACGATCAGCCTCATGAAGTCGGTGTTCCTGGTCTTCGCAGCCAGCAGGCAGTCCGCCTTCTTGATGCCCGTGAAGTAGCGCCGGTACGCCGAGTTCATAGTCGCCATCTGCGGTCACCAAACACACATCCTGCGTTACCAGAGACTGGGAAAACTAGCTGCTTCACTGTAGACTAGTCTACAAGAATATCTGCTTACTGAAGCAAACTACAGCTGCTTCCTGACACATGAGGCTATGCATTTAAGGTTGCCGCCTGGGGGAACGTATTTTGCGCGTTCGAAGCCTAGAAGTGCGGAAGCGGTAAAGTCACTGAACTGGCGTGCAGTCTTCTCGCCGACAACGCGCCTTGAAAACTACGTTGGCTTAAGACATTTTTACGATAAATCACCATCTATAGCGATGAGTAGTTTTCAAATAATCTCGTAACGGCTGAAGCTCAGCACACTGCCCGGAGGTCTGGGTAGACGGACACCTTAAGTTACTACTTTATTATTGCCTCAGTATCTTCCATGAGGAGTCAGATAAGTCAAGGCTCAAGCCGTGTTCCAACTCACTTCGAAGATGGTATTTGGGGTTTTAAGTTTTGTTTTGGTAAGCTTCTAATTGAAACATCTCGACTGTCAGTTGTTGGCAGTTTGCCCTGCTGCCTGGTGCCCCATCGTCAAAGCTGGAGAAAGTTTTTGTTTTGATGTTACGCGTTATGATGGTTTATTGGTTATAAAACCGAAAATTATGGAATGCCTAAATTGCGAACGCTAAATAAAGAATTTGAAAGGAGTTAAAATAGTTTTACTAAGTTTAAAATAAGTAAGAACTATATAAACTCAAAGCAACAAATACGTCAAAAACTGTGTGCACAAAATCGGTTCACGTGACCACTACTACTGTGTTTGCTATCGACTCCTCGTTCTGTCGTTTGTCTTTGCTGTTTGTGGCTGATATCTGTTGTGTTTTGTTTCGTCTCTTCGTTGTGTCGTTTTGTTATTTTTCTGTTCGTGTCTGATATCTACTGTGTTTTTTGTTTCGTCTCATCGTTGTGTCGCATGTTATTTGGTTTTTTGAATCCTGATTTTTTTTGTTATTATTTTAATTTATTATCTGTTTGTTCCTTGTTTTATTTGACCCGATTCCATTTTGGAATTTCATGTTGTGTATGTATCTTGCTGACTAAAGCATACTCTGCATATTTATGGTTGTCTATTATCTGTTTTGTTATCTTTGACCGTCATTCATTTTACAATGGATTATGTCCAAGAAACTAAATCCAGTCATGCACTCCCATTGGATAGTTCTTTCAAAGATCATAACATTATCTCACATTTCCTATTATAACGACTTGTTTGAACTAAATTTTGTAAGCTTGTTTGTCTCTTTGAAACATATGGCCTATTTAAGTAGTGTTTGTTGATTTAGTAAAGCAGTTTCCGCAATTTCGGAAGCTAACGTACGAATAATTAAATTGTTATATTTCGTTAACTCATCAACCATTTCATATCAAACGGTATATTAAGTTAAAATATGTTAAATATAGTTACTTTTCGTTTTATATTACAGTTTTAAAAGCAACATTATAACTTACTGGGTAAGTTTCCCTCAATATTAAGGAACGTAGGCTCGTTAGTATTGCTACTAATTTCTTGTTACTATATGTATTACCTGATCACAGAATCATGCAGAGCAGTACTTATTGGTGAATTACATTAAAACTTGTATTAATGACATAAAACATTAAAAGACGTTTCCTGAGAAAGGAAAACTCAGTATAAAAGGAAATAGGATCTAGTAGAGTCCTAGCTGCCTGTCCTGTTTAACATGCACGGTCGAGGGTAACATATAATGATTTTGAGTAAAATATTGGTCATAGGACAATGCAACTCAATGTCATCCTAGAAAGATCAGGTGTGACAGATTAAGTAGTCAGATCGTATATTGCTAATTGCACTAATTATGTATTTTATACAACAGTAGCTGTTTCATTTCTTAACAAAAATATAAGAAATCCTAACTGTTTATAACATAAATTGAAACAATCGGAGTTTTGAATTTACGCTCTCTAAAACGTTCAGATTGAAACTCAAGTCACAATGCTAGCAGAACGCAACATCAATCAAGCTAATTAAATTTTGTTTATGTAATTGTACATAAAAATATGTGCTGATTAGTTCTGCAGTGTTCGTGATGTTTTAAGTTTCTACGTTACCTTAGTTCAAACGGTATGTTTAAATTAAAGTCGTCACTAGAATTTGAATTATTCTTCTTTTAAACCCATCTTAATCAATTTTCAGGTCAGAAACGCAATTCTACATTATCAAGTTGGTGATACCATTTTAGGGCTCATTCTGGTTTTAGGCATTTCTCTCTTGGAGTGGTCTACACTCTGAAACTGTAGTATGATAAGTCAGTCACGGAAACCGTATGGAACCTTGTATGAAATACCCCAAGCCAGGCAAAAAAAAAAAAAAAACGTGATTACTGCCGTACTGGTTGGTGTATTATAGCATCTGGTGTGGCAGATATTGTGTAGAATCTAATATCTTGTAATGTCATCTTTGGACAAGTTTATGGAAATAAAACTTCATTTCCGACAGTTAATTCTCTGCCCGTAATAACTTACGTTAGTAATTTGCCGTCTGTATGGTTTTGACACTAAAGATGAGAAACAACCAGTAAAAAGCGCTAGCTTGAAACGACCTAAAACTCCCGCAAATTCAGAGCCTGACACACACGAACAAAGCTCCGAATGAGCAAGAACATTTTTACGGCATATGATCAATCAGAGCGTGACAGAGGCTAAATAAAGTGTCCGTTTATAACGTCATTGAAAAACTCGGGTGGATGGCCCATTCTTACGAAATAGCGTTTCTGTGCTGTAAATTGACTGTCACTCGCAGGGAGCCCTTCTATTCTGGGTCAAGGCGGCAGTTTCGCGAAGACAGACCGTTTACGATGCGACGAAAACTTACGGTCCATTTATTCTAGATCACGAAGTTGGTCTTCTCGAGCACCACATCAAACGCCTCTAAACTTAGACCACACCAAGGAACGTTCTGGGAGAATAGCCTACAAACTGACTGCGCGCAGTAATTTTTGCAGTCCTCCCATTAGGCTCAGTTGTCCCAACCCATGAATACAAAAAATAAGAATAAAGAATAGAAATACGATTTTTAAAATGATGTAATCTACAGTCACACAATGCAAAAAAAAAAACTTTCTAGACAGTATGGGATAATTTTAACTCATACAAAGTATGGGGCGCTTACCACATACTTCAGGTTGCATACAGAGCAAACTATTTAGCGCTGTCTCTCAAAAAGTCTGAGGCTGTTTCTTTAAAATGTATAGGATCGCAACAATTGTAGTATGAGAGACAATTTGACCACACATATTTTTATAAGACTCCTATGCATCGGTATTTTAAATTTACAAATAATTTATTACAGTGTGTGACGAAAATTACCTCGTTATGTTTATAATAATGTTTTAAAAATGTTTAAGGGCGAGTAGTAATTAAAATAGCTTCTTAAATAAATCTTACCCTAAAGTTTAAAGGAAATAATGGATTATAAATTATCAATACTTACTTCGATAACATTATCTGGTAATCCCGATATTTCGTTTTGTTATTCGTTAAACACTGTGATGATTTTTATCAGAATGTCTAGATCGAAGTGGTAATAGTGATAAGTAAAAAAATAAATAAAACTCATTTTTAAAGCACCGCTGTTTTACTTATGGCTTGATAACTATTTCAGAGATTGGTACATTCTTTTAATTTTGGAGGTCTTAAAAATGTTGTTAATTTATCAGTCAGTCGTATTTGCTTCTGTAATTCCAAAACGACAGAAGCTTGGTACCATCAGTGAATGGTTTAATGTTTAGCGAGCAGCGTAGAATTTCTCACACAACAGCTAGCGCTGAAACGAGTTCCAACTGACATAAGTAATCCAGTGCGATTATCGTGTGCTACAGTCCTTCGAGCTTGTTTCTGTAAGCCCCAGAAGCGCTCTGTGCAAACGTCTGATTGTCCAAAATGTATCATTGCTTAGCCACGCGAGTCGTTCCTAAGACCTTTCATTTAGCCCTGGTACTGTATATTTTTGGGGGTTGGGTGGAAGATGGGGTTTTTGTTGCGCTCCTAACCACTTTTTCCCATTCAAGCTATACTCGGCTTTCTACTTCTAGATGTTCATCAGTAACATTTCCTTGCCCACTAAACGTAAATGTAGATAGGCGTACATGTTACGGTATGCGAATTACGTGTTAAAATTTCGTTCAGGATTACTTTTGTCCCCCTATCCGCAATGGCAATTCCAGACAAATTTTTCTTCCCCTGACTGCCTCTTATTCTTAGATTGCCATATCCTGTTTGAGTTATTCGTCAACCTACCATAATGGTAAAGGTACCTTTTCAGTACACGCACAAGCCTGCAATTTTTAATGTATCGTCTATTTACTATCGAAGCACATAGTCATTGTCAAAGATATTTACATAGCATTACACGGCATTGTGACGAGCCTTCGAGAATAGCGCAGTATTTTTACAAACTTTTATTTAATTTGTAATGTTTGTATGTTTGTTCGGGTTAAATCTTGCAACTGAATTTTAAAGCAGTTATCCTCAACCGATTGAGCTGAAATTTTTCATACGTGTTAAGTTTGGATGACGATGCGCGGTTAGATAAGTGATGTCATTCTAAATACAATATGGCGGACTAGTTATTTTGTATTCACTCCCATGATATGGGTATCAAATTAAAGGATTTTCTGAGAAGAATACGAATAAAAAAATGACGTCAGCATTCAGCTCTTCAAGGAGATGGTGTAGTACTGCCCGGATGAACTGCTATACTTGGAGGGGTCGTGTCTTAGCTAATATCGACCTACACCCTGGGCAAATTATAGCGGTGGTGAAAAAAAAAATCCAAAATCAAAACCGGAACTGTGTTTCGTTAGGCACAAGTAAGTTTCAAGCTGAAATAAGTAGCGCATGCCTCCAATCACCCAAGGCAAGGTGAGGCTGTGCCGAGGACTGAGTGGCATCAGTGTGTACCAAGCATGATGTGAACGTACAACCTCAGGGCACCGGGGCGAACCCTGTTGTATATTAGCTCTTACTCTTCTGGGAGGGTTGACGGATATTTCTTCGGTACTCGTGGGAACAACGTGGAAAAATAACTAAAAAATAAAATAATAATAATAATAATAAACGTTTTTAAAAAGCAAGCTTTTTATTTAAATGCTCTAAAAAGAAGAACTAAATTTAAATTAAATAAAATCCATCAATTTGTTACATTACACAATTGACATGCTATAAGAGCTTGTCGCGAGATTTACCTGTGTAGATAAACAAGAGTGCAACACTAACTTGATATTGACGTAAATAATTCTAAGAAAAAATAACATGTTTATATAAAATAGGCAAATCTCGCGGTAAGCTTTTATGTCATATAAACTGTGTAATGTAATAGACTACATTGATGGATTTGATTTATAATTTAAAATTTTTGTTTTTTTTAAGAACATTTAAATAAAAGCTTGTTTTTGAAAATGTTTTTTAGTATTAATTAATCTAACTTTGCAGGTTTGCAGGTCGCATTTAGAATGAGTTCACATCTTTCTCCGTCTGAAGTCAGCTAGTAGATTGCGCTGCAAGTGAGAATATACGCGTAGTGAGGGTGTGTTAGGGAATACTTTTATACGGTTTTAGTGAAATAGTGCGGACAAACGCCATTGCAGTGCTGTGTCGTCATAGAAAATCAAGAGTCAACATTAGATGTCATAACACTGCAATAGCATTTGTCCACAATATTTCACTTAATAATTTAGCCGCATTCCAAGAATTCTTCGAAGTCAATACATTTATATACTACTAGCAGTCCGCCCGCGGCTTTGCTAGCGAGTATTATTCATAACTGATAATATTTACCTTAACTGAATAACCTCTTTGTACACCAGATTGGTATTTCAGTCATCAAGTGTTAGAATGCTCAAGCTGCTAGTTGAGTTAACTCTGCAGCAGGGCAAGTAGCTATAGCTGTCCACGCGAAAATCAGTCTAGGTTTATCCCTGCCACCAACAGCGACTTCAACTGGGTCTTATTTATTGCACTGCGAAGTTGACATTATATGGTAGTTACAGACTGCTTAATGTAAGAGGTTAATGAAATGAAAAATGTCTGATTTATCCTGTGCACAATCATTGGTGACGGTGCCCTCAAAAACGTATTTTCAAAATATTCACTTGACGTTTAATGCCATTAGAAAGTTTTGGTGGGAAAAGGTTTCGCGGAAACGTATTTGGTGCCACAACCTTGAGATTAGTGAGATGATTGTGAGCTGATGTTGTCGAGGAATCTGAGTGGAAAGTGAACTGCGTAATCCATTTTACCCCTTTAAACAACTACATGCAAATTGCACTGATTCGGTCTGCCTTGCAGATTATTTGTGTCAGAATTGAACGTTCGCACGTAGCTTTTAACGGAATTCGAGTTCAGATCCTCCTGGAATGTAGACCTGAGCTACAAACATAGGCATCACGTAACGTCGAAATAATTCAATAAAATCAAATTTAACTTAAAAAATAAAATATTCATGTCCTGGGCTCATAGAGGTTGTACAACATTACGTCTCGATATATTGTTGTAGTGTGAAACGCCTGTATAATTTATTTCTCGCTTGTCGTACATGGTTTTCAGATTGTCTGCTTGAAAGTTTACAAACATAGTTTTATTCATAATAATCAAGTTATCTTATAAATTAAAAAAAACTTACATATATATTTTTTTATATATTTACGTAAGCATCATTCTGACGTGAACACCACCTCAATATCTCTACCGGTTAGATATATATCATAGGTCGATGAAAAACAAGTTTGTGCTTTTTCACCCTTTTGGGTGTCGAATATCGAAATATTTTAATTTCACATCTTAGATATTTGTATAAGTATCCAATTGAGGTGCAAATCACAACGGTAATCTGTTCAATCGAATCAAAACCAATCATTCGTTAAAAAAAAACGTATGACCTTTCTGCACAGCACAGAGAGTTCGAATTTCGAAAAATCTGAAAACAGTTTTGCGAGCATTTCTGTAATCATAATCCTGAAGCAAATATTAACTGTATATCTCGACGGGTTCGATAGATATCGAGGAATTCATCTAAAACGTTTTCCAGGTCTTTTCACCTCCTAAGAGACTGAATTTAGAAATACCCTTGTATCACATTTTGGACTACTTAACTGGCGTCCCTTGGACGTGAAAATCACAACAATAGCCCGTTGGGGTCAAGACATATCGACGATTAATTAAAAACACATTTAATCACTTTTCACCCCTTTTTACATCCTTAGGTGAAAATTACTTTTCAGCACGGCCGTAGAACAGGTCTGGACACTCACCTGGAAACTCGACCCCCTTGTTTGGCTGTAGTTCGCCAAGTTACCGAGAATGTGTGCGTGTTTGGCGTTACTATCAGAGCGGTCTGGCTCAAACTCCGCCCACTTACCTCCCACTTTTTATCAAATCGTATTTTTTATCAATGTATTAAATACTCCCTTCGCTCACAATCCTAAATTATGGTTTCAGTTATCTTTATTTACTTTATAATGTAAACAGTGGAAAAAAGTGGGCGGAGTTTTAGCCCGACCGCCCTGATAGTAGCGCCAAACTCGCAAACATTCTCGGTAACTTGACGAACTACAGCCAAACAACAAGGGGGTCAAGCAAAATACATCGGTAGATAGGCGAGTGTTCAGACATGTACTTCTACGACCGTACTTCTCAGGTATTAGAATATGCATCAATCTTAAACAAAAATCATGCCACTGTATACAACTGAATGGGATTGATATACATCGATTGTGAATCGAAAACATATTTTACCTTTTTTATTTTACCTCTTTAGGGCCGAATTCGGAAATTATATTTTAATTGTATTTAAGATATTTACAAAAGCATCAACCTAAATCAAAGGGCACTTCAATGCCTCGATTGGTTTGATAGATATGGAGGAGTAATAGAAAACACATTTTACGTATTTTCACCCCCTTAATTAAAGAATTTTGAAACGTCTTGGAGTCCTGTCATAGACATTTATGTACGTAGCCAACTGAACTAAAAACACGACGACAGTCACTTGTGTTTCAGTGATATAGACGATTAATAAAAAACCACATTTTGCCCCTTGTTATTGCTTGGGGGTTGAATTTTAAAAAATCCTGAAACAACTTTTTGGGTATTTACGTAAGTCACATTTTGAAGTGACTACCAACTCTCTATCCCAAAGGATTCGATAAATATCGATAGTTAATCGGAAACACATTTAAGTTTTTTTTCACCCCCTTAAATGTTGAATTTCGAAAAATCCTTAAATCAGCTAAGATGCATATTTATGTGTGTCCTATTAATGTAATAATCACGATGATAGGCCATCGGGTTCGAGCTCTATCGACGTTTCTTCGGAAATTAATTTCAACCGTTTTCACCCTCTTAGAGTTCGAATTTCGCAAAATTCCTTTCTTAGTGTTTACCTTCTACCTGAGAGGTAACCACACAACAAATTTCACATTTATGGGTCCAGCGGTTTGGGCTGCAGTTTGATATGTCAGTCTGTCAGTTTTTATTTTTATATACAGAGATAATATTTAATTTTTCCTCCTCTTTCACTTCATCTCAATTACAATAATTTATTGTTAATATTTAATGTAGTTTATACAAAAATTACTAAAACATTTAAGCTTTCACTATGTACCACAACCAGCACGCATAATTTTGAGAACTTCAACCAACAGGTTACAATTTTAAATGAAAGTATTTATGTTGGTTTTGTAATTAAATCCCTTGGAGGGTTTTACTCTAACTTGCCCTCCCTGTACTGGCACTTATCGAATCACTGGGTACGCAAATCAAAATTCATGAATAGTGGACCAAAGTACGTAAGTTGTATATCCGGCTGGGTCGGAAAATTTTCAGGTACAAGACGATAAAATGTCCTTTCGTATCCGTGCACATTTTTCTTGCAGATTATTTCGTCGTCATTGGAATACATTTATTGGCAGATATTTCGCATCGCTTTTCCTACATACATGCTATGACGAATACTGTGCAGTGCTTAGAACAATAAACTAAACATGTTAAGCATTGAAAAAATTTCATTTTAAATATTTAGATATGCATCCATAAACAACACCCAAAATTAAATCGGTGTAGGTTTGTGAAAAAGAAAATGATAATAAACGAGCTTCTTCAATTCCAAAACATATGCAAACATTAATTTTAGTCACAATTACGCCCGTCTGCAAGGCACGGTGATGCTTCTCCTAACATTTATATATATCTTCTATACTATGGTCTCGTTCCAGGTCAAAGCACGTGAATGACTGTGCAGTTGTGAGGTTCCGCTTCAAATCAAAGAGGCGTCGCTTTGGTTGGTCTTCGCCTTCCTTCCGTACAACCCTTTCCCTTAAAGCTGCCCAAGGAACACCACCGCACGCTTTTGAAGATTAATCATCTCCTTAGTGATTATGGTTGACATAGAAAGAGCGGAGGAAACGCCAGCTTGGGCGCCTCTGTGAGTTGTACAGAGCTTCAGAAAGAACGTGTTCAAACAAAAGACTACTTCACGCCATCTACTTTGTGTCCGTCTAAGAATCGTTACACACCCCAAGACGAGTTTCCACTTTCCATTTATGCTTATCGTTAGGGGCACCTAACTTTCGAGAAAAAGTTTTTGCACTAGCTTGTCAGTATCTTGTATGAAATACTATAAAAACCAATATAGAAGAGGTTGTGCAATTCTCTGAGAGCACTAACTGTGTATACAGCTGAAGCCAACATATCGCACCTCTAGAACAATAGGGGCACAACTCAAAAAATATGGTTGCGAGATATTAGCATTTGAAGTTTTAGTGGAAAAACCAATTTGGGTGTCAAAAACATTTCACTGTAACCATTATAATACCACTTTTCATAATGTGTGTTGTACATAATAAACTGTTGTCAGCACTCTTATATTGTGATAATTATATTATCTACAGCATATAAGTATGAAAAATACATAACAATGATTAAGTATCAACTGAAATAATAAAACAATCCTATACGCTAAATAAGTGTTGGTATTACCATAAGAAAGACCACTGAAAGATGCATTACAACAGAGACCTAACTCAAAATGTCCACTTTCTGAGCTATGCCCCTATTGATCTAGAGGTGCGATATAACCGTGCAATACATAACACTGCCTACATAACCAGTTTGAGAAAAACTTTAATTTCTCGACGAATAATCAGTTTTCGTTGCCATGACCGAAAATAAGTTACTAGAAAAAAAAACAGCAGTACGCCAAACAAATAAGCAAGATAAATTTAATGTTTGCAGAAAAGTACTAACACTTGTATACCCAGTAATTTCACCACATGGCGCTGGGTTATTTTTCACATACTTATCTTCTTATAATCATAGAACTGTCCTGTATAAATATTTATAATATTTGCTTGTACACACATCTGCAGCTCTCCATGGTCAGTGATTACTTGTTTTTAGCTCTCAATTTCTTGGGGTTGTAATCGCAAATCACGGAAATGTGATGTCTCTCATTTGACTTTACCAATCACAATAACGTTACTACAACTTCACAAGTCTGTGATTTGCCAGTAAAACCCCAAGACACGCCAGAGTTAAGACGTGAAACACTCACTAACTCCGGAGATATATTGTCACTCGTACAACTGCCACTCACTGGAGCAGCAACCAACGTACAAGTAACTGAGGACAGAGAGTACACAGGACTGTGCAGTCCAGCCTGCTGGTCTTTGAACCCGCGAAATATCTGGGCCTCTAACGATAGAGTACGAAATCTCCTAGACTAACAGCTCCGCCAATAAAGGTTTTATGCAGACGAAATCAGCAAAAGCTCAATTTTGTTCATTAAGTGGGTTACTACCACCGGTATGAGTTCCTGAAAATGTCCGCGTCTGACCCCTGTAGTTCACCCTCCCTCTCCCTCCCCCTTAGGCTACAAAGTCTGTTTTATACGATCTTTGTTATAATACATTAACTGCCATTTACTTTGAAACTACTGGTATAATAGGAGAGGTTTTATTAGGTTAGTTATTATCATATAATGTGAAAACATGTCGTTGCTAAAATGTTTCCTTGTTAGAGCGCTTTTATCGTAATATTAATTAAGCTGTTTTAAATAGAGGGTTTTAAATGCAACTACCTCGTAGTTATAATGAAAATTTAAAATTCGAGTGTTTTGTTTTCATTAACTTTGTAGCTCTTTTTTGCAGGTTTTGTTGCCCGGTTTTTAAACCATTGACCGACGAATCGTAGATAAATTTTTTGTTGCGATAAAGCGATAACATATTTTGTACTATACGTATTGTGTGTTTTTATCTGCAAACACCAGTAACTGTTGTGTTATTTTTTTAATAGTTCATCTCTTTAAGTTAAACTTAAGCGAGTGTTCATAACCTTTCATTCGGTAGAACAGTAATGTGTTATAGAAGTTGAAGTATTGGTAAACATGCTCAGTTCTTACAAAGTTGTCTGTAAGGACGTAATCCTGTTGACACACCACATTAGGTTGTAAATCACGGGTTTTGTTTGAAATTTAACGATGTTATAGCTCTAAACGATCTAAATGTGAAATTCACGAAGTACAGATACCAATATCCTTATTTGCCTTAATATTATTTGTTACCGCAATAGTATTGGTTTTGGCATGTTAATGTAAGTAATTAGTATGAATAGCTAACTATCTCACAACGTAGGTGAGATCAAATAAACATTACAGCGTAAACAATTATAGTAAAATTATGACGTAGAGATTGCATGTGCGTAAAATATGCTAAACATACGAATAAATATAATTCAAAAGATGTATTGTGATACACCCCATGGTGGACCAAGTTATATTTATTATTGAAGAGATGCTCCAGTTGCAATATTACGAAATTAAAAGCCTACTAATATACATTAAAAAATCTCCTTACACAAGGACACGACAATTTTTATTTCCATGTAAAGATATGTTATGGATTTTTGGAAATACAAGATTTGATGACAATCGAAAAAATAATTTATTTATTATAAAATAAAGTTGAAAAGGTGCAGTTCTAAAAACCGCTGGTAAGTAAATATTTTCTGAGTTACTTCGGAATGTTTGCACATTTAATCGCAATCACTTATTCAAGCGTTGTAACTGCTCAACCCGTAAACATGAAAAAATCAGTGTTATTAAGTGACTTTTCGTTTAAATGGAATAATAATGCATCAAAACCACAATGTGTCTTTAAATAATTTCTGCGTGCACTGAACGACAAAGTATCCTAATTTAACACAGACTTCAAAAACAATCCACATCGCACGTGCAGCAGCTTCAGAAGATAATGTTTCTGTTTGCTATGTCCGTGATCTCTGAAAGATTCTTGCAATGGTTCGTATTATAAACATAACAGTTTTTCTGGACATACGCTATTGCGCCATAGCTTTCTATCATCGCCAAAAATGACTGCTAAATAACGAAATTTCGGAAATTCAACCTGAAACCCAGTCCATACTTATTTCCAAAGGCTTCGACGGTATTTACACATCTATCACAAATCTGGTCAGAAAGTAGTCTCTGAACAGCAAAGAAAAACAGCAACAAAAACTAGCTAAACTTTCATGTTCAGAAAATCGAGTGAAGTCAACACCACCACACAACACTAACACTGTCGTTAATGCACCAGCAAATCTCTGTCGGACTACGAAAAACCAGATTTACATAGAGGACTGAATTTTAGCATTGCACTGCGTCATGTTCCCGTCTTGGATAATGTTTCATTTATTGAAAGTGTCGTAAACAAATTGCCAGGTAACGCCCGCAATGGCGTATGTCCAAAAAAATCTGTTATGTTTATGCTATGCCCGTCTTATAACTCGGTTCTCTATCACTTGTACGGTGAGCTATTGGCCAATTGTTTACAAACTATAGACAACTTTAATACACTTACATCGTGCTACAACGTCCATTTAAGAAAATGCCTCTTAGCTTTTGTTGAATTTAAAACTACGGGGTGAAATCCAATTGCATGACATGCCTAATCATTGTCTGACATAAATTATTACGATTACGGCCAAATAATTTACACTTGTAAAACTAATAAAATATCATCTGATTACGACATATTTATAAGGACTGGAACATTTCGCGAATTAAATGACCTGCAGGCTAGAATCCATTGTACTATGCATGCTCAAACCCTATCTATTCGGTCGTCTTCTACTGTTCCACTGAGTAGCAGCTAATCGACAAATAGTCGAGGCTTGACTATGCATAGTACAATGGATTCTAGCCTGCAGGTAATTGAATTCGCGAAATGTTCCAGTCCCTACTTATTTAAGACGATATTGTCGGTAACCAAAAAGACAAAAATCAAAGTAATGACTGGCGAAAAAAAGGTGGGAGGAACGAAGCATGGAGCGAGAGGCTCGAGCTTCTGGAAAACCACGCAGCATCCCTCTACATATGACCTAACAACTAAACCCAGTGGCGTATCGTGGTCGTGTTCTAAGGCATGCGATGCTAAGCAGTGACTATACACTACACTGAGTCGTCTTGTGGAATATTATTCTTGTTGGGGCAGGTATACTCCTCAGCCAGTAGCTTGCAAGAAGCAAGGAATGTATTGTCCAGTAATACACCTCGGTCTACACAATACATGTTTATTGGATGTGACAGGTAGCCACACTGAGTCCATGTGCTCAAAGTGTATGTTCGGAGCTTATACTGCATGCCTTGGAACACGACCACGTTTCGCCACTTACTGAACCAATCAAGGAGTTCTGGGGAAGATAGGCCTATAGAGCTATGGGTAGGGCCCGGTAGTTTTCGCGAAAAGATTTTTGCACCACTTTGTTTCAGTATCTTACGTGCGCACCTGCATCTCTGCTTTGTGGTCAGTGATTGGATGCCTTAACATACAACGTCTGGAGGTTAAACCCGCAAATCACAGACGTGTTGTGTCACAGTTATCCATATACTGATTGGCACAGTCAAATGACTAATAACTCTGCAAAAAACCACTCGGCTATTAATCATGAAGTTGAGCTGCAGGTCTACACGTAAGACACTGAAACAAAGTGGGGCAAAAATCTTTTCGCGAAAACTACCGGGCCCTAGCTATGGGCCCTTTTTCCTCAGACTGTTGTAAATGAACCGCCGTAATTTCTTCTACCCCAGCACCAAATTTTAGTTAGATATAACAACACCAGAATGAAGGAGACTTATTTATGTGCGACTCTGTGTACTGTTATCTATGGGCCGTTTCTCCACGAACATTTGTTTTTTCACTATATTTATGGCGAGGTTATGAGTGTGTGTTTAGTATTGCTATTCGTATGGAGTGTTAAAATATGTTGACAAATAACCGTGATGTAAGTCCAGGTGTATTGAAAAGGAAATTCGAAGGAAGACACTGAGAAAAGAGAAAAAATAAAAGATTATCTGGTGAGACATACATGAACGCTACTAAAAATGAAGTTCCTGCCAAAATACTTTGCTTTGTTATTGCATGCTGCTATGGTAAGTGTCATGAAATAGTTAAAGTGAACAAGGTGAATTTTTCAGTACCTTCCTCACAAGTGAAAGTACAAGTCTGCAAAATTATTTTCTTGCTAGTTGCATGAATGTGAAGGACGACACAACAAATGGAAAATTTACATCTGACGCTAAGGTGAAGCGAGGGTACACATAAGTGTACACTTTAAAGAAAGGTGGTGTTATTGAAGTGGTCTGCTGAAAATTCATTTTACAGTTATGCCAGGTATCTGCAAATAGAATTCGTTTCACTCAAGGTAAGGTGAATGTAAATGAAACCTTTTGAGAGAAACTAAGGGCACATGCCAACAGGCCTCGTAATATTTATGCAAATGTGTGGGACATAGCTATTTCCCATTTGCAAAGCATAGTCCGTCCCCCATAAAAAATTAGCAATGGGCGACAAAATTAAGAATGGCTGTACTTTGAAAATGCCAACTTGACTGTTGTTGAACTCTTTCAGCTATTTCAGATGCAATTTTTTAGAAACTGCAGGAAAGAAATTAAACATGGCCTACATAACCTACTACGAATTCTTTCAAACCCGTTGCAACTTCAGCTTCAGCAAGCCAAAAACAGACGTTTGTGACTTTTCTATTGAATGTGAAACAAAACTTGCAAGCAACCCAAACAGTGAATGTTTACTGAAATAAAAAAATCAGAGTCTCATAAGAGGTTAAGAAATTAATACTGTTCAAGGTACAAGAACGATCTAACACTCCTAGTTATTGAATTTGATTATGCACAAAATGTTGTCCATTCGTAAGTTAGTTGAACTGCACATCACAGTTTTATAAAAAATTGTTGTGGCTCTATATATTTAATGTGCATGCAGATACATAACGATGACTCATTTTACTTGTACACATTTATGGAAACAGTGGCAAAAAATCCAAACAGTGTAGCATCATTTGTAAGTGAAATAATTGGAAATAAAGTGAACGAATTCCTTCAACTTACGGTCGGAGTAGTGAAGTCTAATGCTGCTGGTGGACAGAATAAAAATACAATAATGACTCAATTTTGTTATTTTTTGTAAGACTGCACAACCATGAAATAACACACTTGTTTTCAATCAGAGGACACTCATTCGGTCAGTGCGACCGAAATTTTTGAAAACCATAATAAATTGTTTGGAACCAGTTAAAATACTAATGACGTGTTTGACTGAAATGGGTCAATGTCGAACACATCCATCACCTTTTGAATTTCTGTTTGACAGAGAAGTTATCAGAAACTGGGAAACAGGGTTTCAAGACTGGTTCAAGAAGTCACCTACGTGTAAAAAAGAAACTTTCAAAATCCAGTTCTATGTATGGATAAAGTACATGAATAATATAACTCTTATCTCATTAGGCTATAACTGGTCATTATCTTCACCCTTTCAACACTGGAATGCTCATTATTCACAAAAACATCAGCAAGATATAAATGCCAACCTAGAAAGTGTACCATACAATCCTGTGAATCCACAAAAGGCAGCTGATGTCACATCATTATTTAAGTACATCAGTAAAAGTTCAAGAGCCTTCATTGTAAATTTGTTTCACGAAAATGGAACAAATGTTGGTGGTTTTGACATCTCAGTCCCTGACAATCAAGTGGAGAACCAATTAGAACCACCTATGCAGAAGAAAAGAGGCAGGCCTAGGAAACATCACCGAAAGTTCATAAAGAATACATATTGTAATGATATCCATAAAGTGTGAATGTATTTTTGCAGTAGACAAGAAACATTATTTACTGTCAGTAAAAATAAGTTAATATTGTATTTAAAGTAAGTGTAGATTTAGTGAATACTTATGTATTTAATTTTTGTAGTTAGGTACTACATATACTTGTTTTTTTTTTTTTTACCCTTTGTTGAGCTGGATAAAATATGTAGACATTTAAACTAAACTAGCTCTAAAAAATATTCATTATTTACAGACAGTAAAAACAATTTGTACCTTAAATGTGTTTAAATGTACTTATTATGTGTAAACGAACTTATGTTTTGTACTTTTGGTACTGTACTTGTATTTCGGGCCTTGAGCTTACCTCATTAACTTAGCGACTTACACTCCAAGAAAGTTATACTTTATTTACGCATAGTAAAATTAAACCGAAATGTACTAACATGTGTAAATGAAGTCGTATTTTTGGCCTTCTGCTGAGCTGAATAACATATATAGCAACTTAAACTAACCTAACTTCAAAACTTCAAAAAATAATAGTTCTTTGGAAAAAGAGCCTATAACATACCTTTAAAATAAATAGTTATATTTATTTGTAAGATATTATAGAATGTAAGTATCATCAAAACAAACTTTCAGAAACATGAAGTGACAAATCTATTATAATCGGCATTTCACGCTAGTAGTAAACATAATCACTCGTTAAGTTCATTTTCAAATGCCTTTTTCTCAAACTTCACTTTTGCGCTATGGGCACTTCTTCCCTAGAACTCCTCAAATATTTTTGATAGTTATTTCAGACATTTATTTTTTACCCTCATCGACCGATGACTAGGCTACAATAATATTGTGACTACCTAAAATGTCACATTTGATCCATCTATCTCTCTAAGTATTTACGTTCATGGTAATTTAAGACTTGAAGTCAGCTAGCCACTATTGTAAGGGTGAAAGTACGAGGAAGCATATAAGTATGAGTGAGGCAGAAGTATGTGCAAGCACACCAAAGTCACTGTAACACAAAATGTAAGGGGGCGTGCTTCGAACAAATTGTGTGCTGAACACAAAGTCTGTCGTGGTTAATGTTTTCTGAACTGCATTTACTTAACCTGATCGTTGCCTGCTACTGAATCGAACTGGCTATGCGGTGCCGATGACAGAGCAAATGAAGTAGTAGGCTCATTCACTCACATGTGGTGTGCTATTTCTTTGAAGAAGTTTACGTAATCAGAACCAAAGGTTAAAGGCAAGTAAGTCCTCGTTTAAAGTTTATAATGTCAGGAATATCAGAAAATTGAGCACCATGAATTCATCAGTGGCTTTCGCCGCGATTAGAGTTGCTGCCGTAACAAGCAAGGAAATTGTGTGATAAAAATTAGGAGAACTCCTACTAGGATCAGAACCACATAGCCTTTCCTGACCAGAAATGCTAGTGTGACTTGGCAAGCAGTCGGCGGTTTTACGAGAGAAAGTTCGAAATGGCCTGGAAGTTTGTCGGGCTGTAACTCAGAAAATAACCGTTCGCTGTCGAACGTTTCCGTACTTTTCGTGTTTATATACGCCTGGTTTATTGGCTGAAGTTAAGTAGTGCACGTTACAGACACACAACACACGACCGTTATCTTCTGTGTAGAAGAAAGAAAAAGAGACATTTCGTTCCTGAATTTATTTAAAGTAAATCTTTTTCTTCGCAGTAGAATTACATTGCTCACGGGCGCTGACCGGCCAGAAATGTCACTGTGTAACAGAGCAGAAGGAGGATTAAACGAGGGTTTAGAAGATAAAGAGTAAAACCATTTATTGTATATATTTATATGAAATAAATTGACCACTACTCAGTGACAAACACACTAAATAGAAATATTATTTTAAAAACAGCATTAACACATTCACTGCTAATATTTTCGACCTCAGCACACCTTAGAGCAGAATTCGTACCAGTGGTTATACGTAATACCAAATTATGAGTTCTAATAAAATTCTTAGTGCTAAAGGTTTTGAGATCCAGTAACGTACAGAGGTTTTGGTCAGAGCACCGAACATATAGGTCTTTAGCGCTGGTGAGGTGTGACATGATGTGAGAATGAAGCAGAGCAGGAATGAAAGGGCGTGGAAAACGGGAGATAGCAGAGAAATCCCGCCGAACATATGCATCGTCTGGCACGATTCCCACATGCGAAAATCCGGGATCGACCCCACCGGGAATCGAGCCCGGTTCGCCTTGGTGGAAGGAGCATGGTTTGACCACTCGGCTACCGCGGGCCCTCAGTTATGGTAGAAAATTGGGGGAGGGGGGTTGGAACAGTGAGACATTGTCTCTTTCATAAAAAATAGACTGGAGGGACAGTACAGGAATTTGTCCTCACCTACTTGACATTTACATTTAATATTAGAGTAGATAATTATAATTCAAAATAAACTCAAAACACTGAAATAAACAAGTAGGCATTTATAAATTTTATCGTCACCTAATGAGTGTAGATAGGGTTTTCAAGACCATTGTCGGGGAAAATGACCTGCTACCTAGGCGGTTAGGTGTGCTTGGATTACTTGTTGGGATTAATATTCAAATGTGTTTATTTTATAATTTAAGTGTTTTTCTCTTTCTTTATCATCAGTTGTCATTTTTGTAATATTGCTTTTGCAAGGAGTAACTAAGCAGAAAAAGTATGATAGAGAATTCAAAAAGAGATCTGTTTAAGTAAAAACAAATTATAAGTTCAGAACAAGTGTACTTTAAAAAATATTCTGTATTCATTTCTATATATCAATCAAACGGGTGGACGCAGTGGTCGAGGAGTCAGACCTCTCGCCTCCCACCTAGGTGATCCGAGCTCGATCCCCGGCAGGTCCGGTCCTGGATTTTTCGCATGTGGTAAACGTGATGGGATTTCTCGCGAACTCCCGCTTCCCTCGCCTCTCTCGCTCATCTCTCCTTGCCTCACCCGCTTCTTCGGGCCGGCGGGCGGCGGGTTTGGTTCACTAGTCGAGCAGCCGACCTAACTTTCATCCCGGCCTTCTATCATTCACAGAAGGCGGGAACACGTGGTGGATTTCATTTCAGATCAATCAAATAATCCTTGACAGGTTATGGTCCTAGTCATACAACAGTTGCATGATATATTATTTCAATTGTTTTATGAAAGCAGTTTTGCAAGTCAAGTAGAAGATTTTCGACCTCTCAAGAAAAGGAATTTTAAGGTGAACTTAGGAATCCTTGACGGTGAAAGCAACTGGACATCTTGGAAATGTATAGTACTGATCATGCTTAGGAGTTTTCCAGGAGGAATTGTGAAAGGTAAATTAAAAAAACTGAAGGTACAAATGTTACATTATCAGCAGATGAAATAAAGTTTTGTAATGATAAGAGTTTGAACACTGTAAAAATTAAGATAAAATGGCGTGCCTAGTATTAAAAACCAACGTGAATGAGGAGACACTAAGTAATGATATTTATTTCAGCAAGATATGTTTGGCTGGAGTTACAAGCGAAGAAAAAAAATTTTTTACATAAAAAATATTTTGGTAAATGTTACATCCGTATTGCGTTCTCTACGCGTTATTTTATTTATATTTAAATATCATTTACGTTCCGTGTTTGTTTTTTCGATGTTATGAACACAGTGCATTTAGTTTCACTTCGTAGTGGATTTGGTTGTGTTTACCGTTTAAATTCTTTTCGCGCCAAATGGCGACTTTGGTTTGCTAACAGCCACTTACCATGCTCAAGAGCAGGGTAAGTGAGGAGTTGATCGAGGGGACGTTAGTTGAAAGTTTTAACGCGGATAAATTTCACTCGGTTTAAATGTAGAACACATGAAACTTGAAATTTTGAGTGACCTATGTTACCATTGTTAGTTTTCAAAAACATATTTTGTCATTTAAACACCGTGTATGTTAGTTACCCGGCTAAGATTATATTTAAAGTAGTGGTAAGACGGTAATAGAAAGAAAGGAATAATTTTGCATGGTCTGAAAAAGCAAACGGCTTGGACACGTGTCGAACTGCGGGCGTAGCAAACTATGAGCCTGGAACTGGAAAACTAATTCAAGTAGAAATAAAACATTTCTACCACGTAACAGATACCAAACACAACCATCGATGACATTTTGGAAAAAAATTTAGTACGAAGTATAGTATAGATGAGGAGACGTACGGCTTAGCTCTCGAGAAACTATGATATTAAAATCTCGAGGTTCAGGTGTGGACTATATTTGATTGTAAGTCTATCGATTAAGACTCAGCGTTGGTTAAATTAAAAATGTCTATATCTTACGTAAGTGTGAGTTTACTGGAATTCAGAGAGACAACCTGTGTACATGCTGGACTGAGGATTTTAAGTCCTACCTGGGTCCAGACACATCATGCTTTAGGTTCCAGTCAGGGCGAAACAGAAGAAAATCAATTTTATAATTTTTTATTATATTTTTTGGTAGGCATGCAAACACGGAATGGCGCAATTTCCTGACCACAAACACTGTGAGGTACACAACACTACTGATTGAGACCATATAGCATTTACGATGGTAAAGGTAGACTATTAACGACAAAGCGTTTGCCAAGCATATATTATGGAGATTATCCTAGATGCTGTTAGAAGATTTTCTTGCTGGACCGTTATTTTACTGTGTTATTGAATTTTCTTCACTACCTACTTGCTGACTTAATACAATCTAACATGTTCGCTACTCTTTCTTTTTTTTGAGCTTTAGAGGGCGTTTGATTTAGGAAGTTGTAAATTTAAGTTAGTCTTTACGTTTGTTAAAGTTTTATAAAGAAATCCTTGGAAACCCAATTACCTAACGATTTTTCTAAGAACTTAAAACATGTTTATAGAAATGTCGCACATTCTGCAAAGGAAACTTTCGTAATTCTAGTAAATGATTATTCGGAAACTCGCAACCACAACGTGAAAGAATTATTGGATTTACCTTGCTTTCTTTGATTGTACGTACGTTAGCGGGAGTTTGATTTATGCAGTTATTATTCCGTACATTCCTTACCTATTTTTGTAAATTTAATAAAGGAAATTCTATGGAACCCAATTACTAAACGAATTTTTTAGAACTTCTAAACTTCTGTAGAAATGCTGCACATTAAAAAAAAAATTAAATCCCATAAAGGACTCTTCGGAAACTGGGTATCCAAGGTTTTTTAACATAACAATTGCATACAGATTTGCAATGTTCTAAGGTAGTTGCTCATAATCAATAGTAATGTAGTGTGTATCGGCGGTTAACAGTACAACTATTATGCGAAAGACGACGTACGCTAAAGCTTAGATGTGCAACAGGAACGAACTCCTGGTGATTTAAAAAAATTGTTTAATAGTTTGTGTTGCTTTTTAATCGTGTGTTAAGTTTTCATTTGCCAGTAAGGAATGTAGTCAATTCATCGGTCTTTAAAATGTGCAATCTAACAGCTTCATCGCCTTGGTGGAGGTACACGGGGAAAGGGAAAAAGTGAATAGATCAGTGCATGTATCGTGGAACCATCCCAGAAACAAGCTGGACCGATATCGGAAAATGCTGGAAACTATAAATCAAGATATTTGTACCAGGAATATAACATTGCAATTACGAATGATAAGCAAGTTTTTTACTATTACTCTTCAACTCTCTATATTATGATCTTTAAAAGAGTTGTACATTGGGAATGCATGACTGGATGTAGTTATTTCAGACGAACTCCATTGCGATTTAGATATATGTCAAAGAAAAATAAAGATAATAGAAAAACGTAAATATGCAATGTATGCTTTACTCAACATGCATACATACATGCATACATGTATGCATATAAAACATAAAATTCCATAAATGGAATCAGGTCAAATAAAACAAGGAGTGCCAGTAAGAAAATAGGGATATTTTTAACGGACGTTAGTGAGAAGCATCGGTTCTGTCTTTGCCACATTTCAGGATGGTAATTATTTAAGCATGTTTGAAAAGTTTTGATAAGTTTCTATTTCTCAGAATGTTAATGAAAAATTTAATGATCCACGATTTGTTTTAAATCCAACATAATTAAGAAACTCTGGATAAACGCCACCAAAGCCAACATCTGTTTTGCGACAAGCATATTTAAGGCTGTATCAAGCTCCTCAATGCAGAAATTGCGTGGGTAGTCTGTATATGTTTTAGAACGAACATTTTATGTACAATTCATTTTTACTGTTCGTGTGTTTTGTCTATATTAGTTTTCGAACCTCCATTAGTCTGGATGCAACAGCATGGCAACCAACCAAGTTGTCGTGAGAGGTTTCAGACTTTTCGACTAGAATGTCTATAGTTGAATCCTGCTGTTGTTGTATACCTTTTTTCTCTTCTGTTCTCATTGAGGGCTTTCAATAGGTTGTGAGGTCTTATGTAATTATGAGATTCTTGATAGATAGCATACAGCTCATCGAATTCATAAGACCACCCAGGGATGTACTTTTTCCGAAACCCACGCGGGATCCATCTCATTTCATTAGCTTTAATCTCACCCACAAATAGTTCATAATTTGATGGAATTAGGGAGAATTCACTGAAAGGTGCTATCAAGACATTTCTGAAACATTTCTCAGTTCCCAAATTGAAAATTCAATTTAAGTTGAGGGACGGAGGTTGACGGAATTTCAGTGACATAATATATTTAGACTGGACTGTGTTGAAACGTCTTGATGACCTTTCGTTCTTTATTTGTTGGTAACTAACTTTTTTACTTTTGGTAAGTTACTTTCCATTATAAACAAGTTTAATAAAACAGTTAAATGTTGATTTTGACGTGTTATTATGAAAACGTTTGTAGGATAAATATATGATCTCTTTACAAAAATGTCATCTGATGTAATGTCTACCGGGGTTAAGCGATACGATAAGATAAAGTAATGAATGTTTAGTTTGCGGGCGTGTTTACATGGGTTGACACGAGCACAGCAGACAGGCGAGGCACGCTAGCAGGCGATCCCCACGCCGGGGTGGAGAGTGGGGGTTGTAAGGGGTAGCTGGCGGTTGTCCCGCTGACCTTCCCAGCTGCTGTCCATTAATCACGAGGTCAGCAGGAGAAGACGATGGGCGGCGGCGCAGTCACGCGACCTCGAGGCACGATCGTACAGTGAAAGGTATGACGGGCTGTGGCGAGTTGCTGGTTGCATACCCAGCTATTTGCTGGTTGCCTACCCCGCACCACTGTATACGTGCTGGTGATGTAAGCTGTTCATAGTAAATTGAGCTCGTTTAAATACAATCTTGTCAAGAACACTAGGAGAAACATATCTTCTAGTGTTAATTTTTGAGTACGGTGAAATATACACGAGTTGCATATTTGCATGTCAGTATTTTGGAGGAACGATCCACACGTACAGAGAATAAAAAATTATGAAAATAGGTCCGAAAATACACAATTTGTGCGCAACAGTTCACAGTACAAGATGTTATAGTGCATAGCGTGCGAGCAGGATCGTGTTACTGTGGAACGTCATTGCAGCTATTATTGACAGCTACATGCAAGACGAGTCGTATTTAATTGGACTGTAGGCATTGGCCGACGTAGCATTCCACATAAAGAGGGCGTGGTTCATATTTTGACGCTACAAGCATTTATCTATAACTGTAGGTTTCTTGAAGCCAATTTGCGAAAATTAAACAATAGCAATCCTAGACAACAGTTTTAGCCAAAGTTTTAAACAAAATTGTTTCCAATGTTATGAGCTTCTGAGGCAAAATCTGTGACGCCGGCACCTCGTGCATTTAACTGCGGCGCAAGAGATCAGGCGTAACTAATTAGTAATTCTGGATAAGTATTTACTCTTAAAGTTGGCAAATACCATTATCTAGGATTGTCATTGACTATTTTATCCATATTGGCTTCGTAAAAAGCGTAGAAATTAATTTATGAATTTATGTTTTCAGCGTTTATTTATCTACCACGCACTCTTAGCCAGATCCAGGCTGCGCGCCATGCGCTGTAAGTCATAAGACCTGTAGAAGAGTAACGGGGCGTTTTCGGGCCAATGTTCGCATAACATTTTTGTTGCTTTAAATGGGAATATTGTTCTCCCAAAATATTGACATGCGAAATTGCAACGCTCTGTATTGCTAACTCCGTATATTTTGCCAACTGCTATAGGTGGCAGAAAAATAGGAACTTGCTGAGGAAAATAATCTAGTCATTCAAAAGTTCTTTCATTACTGTAAAAAACCTATAGGACCAAGGGTCTTCGGTAACGCAAAACACATTGGAACCCTACGATGAAATAAGTTTCTTCATGTAAAATTCATATAACCGGTTGCACACTACACTGCAAGTTATTTTTGCAGTGCAATGGAGTTTTAAATATATAATTCCGAGGCGAACTACATGTTAACAAATCTAGGTACATAGGGCACTGCTTGACATTTCCCGTAATATGGAAGTAAATTTATAGGAAATAAAATAGAAGAATTTTACATAATACATTTGGCAATTTTTCTGTATTGTATGTTCTGAGAAATGCGATTTTATGTACAATAACTCGTGAAAGTCGAAATTCCCAGGTTCCCTCAAATGATCGACCGGCGTTAAAACAATGCGCTACTACATTTGTATAATATATGTACCTACAAGAATATAATTAAGTATCAAACAGGCGGTGACGTTCGCGTACAAATTTAGCCAGTCAATAATCATCAATCACGTTACAGTATTACGCCTTTATTAACATTGTATAAAAGTTGGCGTCACTCTTGTCAGGACGCGACTACTTCTTCGTAAAGTATTGTAACTTAACGGGGATTTGATTTAAGATCGGCAAACCGGGGGCTGAGGAGCTAGTTACAACTCCACAAATAAAATTAGGATAATTTTTATTGGTTTTACAAACTTGAGATAATTTTTACGTGTTCGTTAAATACCACAATAAATTATGTCGGGCAAGTAATACAGGCGCTATAAAAATAGGTATCCAGATACCCGAAATAAATGTACTAAATTCCTTAGGTATCACCCACTCGCATCATTTTACTTTAGTAAAATATCAGTGATGATAGAAACGTTTAGATGTATTATTTGTTCTGAATTAAACAATGATAGACATCAGTGAATAAATATGTTGCTCTTTACGTCTTTTCCATACCTGTATACTTTCTTTAAAGAACACATGGTAACTTTTTTAAACATGATATCAGTACGTTAATTACGATCCTTGTCACCCAAATCCTCTCCAAAGCTAGCCTATGTATTTGATGTGTAGAAACCATCAGTTTTGAGACAAAGCCTGTGAAAGGTATTGAAAATATTACTACTAGATATAAGCTGACTTACGCCTTCGTAATTTACGTTAAGTTTAGTGTTGCACATTATCATTCATATTATATTCGTATAGGAGGCCTCCATAAGTGTTTGAATCTTAACAGCGAGGTGTAAAGCGGGTAACGAGGTGAGAATGAAACGTGAGATCACAGAGAAAACTCGCCGACCAAAGCAGAGTCCGACCAAGCGATGTGGCGTAACGGTAACACGTCGAACTCGCATTCGGGGGCGCATTCATTCAATACCAGCTCCAGCCATTCTGATTTCGGTATTCCCTGGATTCCCGGAGTAGCTTCAGGCGAATGCTGGGAGGGCTCCTTAACGTAGGTCATGGCTGATTCCCCTCCCAGTTCATGACCTTGTGTCAAGTTGTGTGGACCCCCGTCTCTAATGACCTCGCTGTCGACGAGATGTAAAACCCACTAACAGCAATATAACATCGACCGACACAATTGCCGCATGCAGAAAATAGAGCCGACCGTGCTTGGAAACGAACCCGTATCACGTTGATGGAAAGGGAGCGTCCTAGCCACTGCGCCAGCTGTAGAACCACATCTAAGACTTAATATACACATACCTACTCTACAGCAGGCTGAGTTTGGACGAAGCGTTGCTCTTCGTGGTGATAGCTTAACTCAAAAGTGGGCCAAAATGTGTGTTCAATTTGTCTGTAAAGGAATGAAGTGGCAGTAATGCTGCCCTGAAAAAATGAAATCCTACTTGGTCTTTCATTGTTTTGACACGACCAAGAGAGTTGTAGCTTAATGTAAAGTGGTATATTATTATATACTAAATATCCCGGCATGTGTTGTAATGTTCATGAAATTTTTTGGATATGCCGTTCATCCCCTTTAGTTTCTTTGCACCCACCTCCACAATTTTTTTGCGTACCTTGTTCTTCCCGTCTACCCGGTTTTCCCAACAACTCCTCTCTCCATATATTTTTTATATACCTTCGCAGGCACACGCACAACAAATCAATAAAGTTTCGTCTTAATATGATGAATGGCATCGGAACGTACAGAAGCTGAGCAAAAATTCATGTTTATATTATAGAGAAATAAATGAAATCTTTTGTTCGATTTTCTAGTTGTGTTACTCCCTATATAATTCAGTTGACGGACAAATTTTATGCAAATTCTTTACTTACTTTTTCATAAGCTATCACCCTGCCAAATTAGCCCATTCCGTCACGAATCATCCTATTTATGTTACCAACTAACGTAAGGCGTACAATTCGGAAAATGTCCCAAATACTAATCACAATTTTTAAACGTAGAATTGCTGAAGCATTGAATCTGAATCATATTCGTGACACTATAGTTTGTTAGTTTACCTGTAATGTGTAGGAAATAATATTAACAAAGTGCTAAGGAACGGCACATTTCTTATTGTCAGCAAAAATTTTATTCGAAAATCTTCTCAGCTTTTCTTTTTGACTCCCGTGCTCGATGTTTGTCGAACAAGAATAACAAGCAAACAGCCAAAGGAGGCGCAGAGCAGCTACGAAAGGCGCAACAGCGCGTGACGATGACAACGCCTAGCTCGTAAACTGCGATAGGCCCTCGCGTGCTGGTCACAATTTCGCGGGTGGAATTATACGTTGCAACAGACGCCGAGTATTCGCCGGCGCGATGTAACTCCGTTCGCCAGCCAGGTTAAGTGCTACTTTGATAGCGGCACATAAAAGCGACTCGCCAAGGGCTCGTAACGCCGCTGTTCGCTAACAGCTTCAGAGGTTGCGTCCATTTTACCCAGATGAATAACTTACACTGTGAGCAACAGCTTGCGTCGTTCCGAATACGTAATTTCATTACGAAGCTTTGCCATCAAATATTCCCCCAAAGGTCACTTATTTCACGGCATCTCTGTATGCGAAGTTCCGTTAACAAGTAAATTGCTTGTTGAAGTTACTTTGTAGCAGTTTAGGACTTTTTTATGAATATGTGCATTCTTATTTGTAGTAATTCACGAAAACATATTTTTATTTTACTTATTAATGAACGAGCAATCAGGAAACACGATCGCAATACAATATTTGCAATATTGCAATTATTTAGGATATTCTAAGGTCAGTATCATACTAACAGTAATATTTTAATGTAAAAAATAAATGACAAATTAGTAGCTTGCTTTGGAATTATCAGTCCTTTGGGCGAAATTCCCGTTAATTAACCAACTAAATTTTTAAATAGTATCTTAAGCTCAGAGATCATATTATTTTCTGTCTGGGGAAAAAATTGTAAACGAAATGTGTTTCATGATACCAGCAGGTTCAAATAGCTAATGTTCCACTGGTCCTGCAGAATGATTTCTGTTTTTAATGCTGAACATTATAGCTTTCGCCAACCCTACGTAGCGTAATCGGCAGTAACAAGGAAATAGGAAGTAATCGTGCAGAGTTGATAGCACCAACATTATCAGTGATTGCAAGTCACAATAACAACATTATAGGCTACACATAGCGCATCAGAGGAAAGGCAGAATGCAGTTTCTATGAAATTCTCTACAACCTGTGAAATTAATTTGCGAGTATTTTTGTTGTAAAGAACTACTATTGTCATTGCCGTTTACAGATGACAGCACTGAAGTGTAAATAAAACAGGGAATCTGTTGGGGTTCAGAAGTGCTGGAGTTGTTACATCGGCTAGACGAACTTGAGCGGAGGTCGTGCTGGATATGTATCTCTTCGACCTTACCTTGGGGTTTGACCTCTCGATGACTGTGTGATCGAGAACAATATTTTTTTATATATTTAAGACAATTTCTATTTTATAAAATTTAAGTCTCGTTTATTTAGTGCTCCACCTTGACTTTTCCAACACTGTATTTTCTTTTAAGCTCCACAATATAATCGGTTAAAATAAGATTTTATGTACTCATTAGGAAAAACTTTTATCGAAACTTACGTGCAGAAGATAGTGAGTTTTAGCACGAACCAATAGGAAATTTAAACGTTGTCACTAATGTTAAATATATAAACTCCTCTGTTTTACTATACCGTCTCATCCCCTTTCAATTTATGTTCGTACCCATTCAAACGCTTAACGTTAACCAAAGCTACTTTATAATATGCTAGCCACTCCTTTACTTAGATATGTTGCCATTTGCTGTGCAATGTAATATAAAATAACACTGAAGTGTATATAATTTATGGCGTACTTGCGGATTTGAAAGTTGTCTCAAGTTGTCTCCATTAAATCTTTTATTCGATTTCTAAGGTTGCTTTCTTCATTTACAAAAAAAAAAAATCCATAGATTAAAGCTGAGGGTTCAAAAGTTTTGAATTTTATATACGTACACTAATATATAACAGAATTTTTACCTGACATAATTCTATGTCACATGTTTTGTTTCAAATGGAATTTGCGTAAAGGTTATATCTAACCGACATTCTTAGGTTGCTGATGTACTAAGCTTTCAAATAACTACTGGTTTACAAAGTGTAAGACTCATACGCTTTCCGCCCTAACTTGTAGTCTCTATTAACGGCGAAGTAACTGCCTATGTTGCCGCTCGTTATAGAGTCTGCCAACTTAAAGCAGTTCTCAGTATTAAGGTATGCGTTACATTTACAACACCTCACAAACCATATTACAAATATTCCTCATCCGATTCCATGTTTCGTATATCATTGTCAAGTCCCTCGCCATTTTTTGCATTGCAACTCACAGCATTGTTCACGCCTCAAGTAAGCACCTCGCAATGTGACTTGTGATACATTTCGTGATACGCATTACTTTTGAATCAGTCTGTTGGGTTGGTAAAGGTCACACATACTTCTTATGAATTTTTTCAGGAGAGCCATAAAACTCAGTTATGAAATATAAATTGTTTTCCAGAATCTTCCTTACCTTGTTCGAGAAATTAATCACTAGTGAATATTTTTAAATTATTACTTAGTCGCGCTTAAGAAGGGTATAATCGCCATTGTAATGAGGCCTTATCTAATGCACTGATGTCGTATTCAACATTTTATGCACTTTTCACTATCTTTTGAGAAAGCATTTAGTAAAACACTGTAGCTATATACAGTTTTTTTTTTTTCATAATTTTATTTTATACTTTGAAGACAAGCTAACTAATGAGAGTTTTGTTAACATGTTACCTTTCATAATGAAACGCTATATTATACTTAATATTTTAGCTGTGCACATGCGATGTAGAAACTGCTCTTTCACAGGGCACATCTGACATCACTAGAGTGCATTTATGTAATAATTTGAATTCGTGAAAAAGTGGACATATTGCCTTTTCCAACAGACTGATTTATTTAACACTGCGTGCAATTGTATTCATCTTCTTTTCTACATCCTTTCCATTTTGTACTATGTGAGGAACACCAAGGGTTGCAGTATTCCTTACTTTGGAATTTGCAGACCATCTCGCTACTTGCAGAACATCGCTTCCTCAATCGCAACCTTCAGATTAATATATTTCATTACGATCGCATTTCTCTTTACGCAGCGCCTACCTCGTCAACGGACATTTATTTTAGGTTTGGAAAATGTCTTCCTTGGTCTTATCCTGTATTAAGCCTGAAAATGTAAAAGGTCTCGCACCAACCGGATTTCGATGTCAACATACATGGCCCGCTTTTTTCTGAGAGCAAATAAGTTAGCCAACATGCAGGACAAAAATACACGCTTTATTTACACACACATCCAAAACTAGAGCAATCAGTCAAAAGACGTATGCCTAAGGCATAAACATCAGATTGATACTGGGGTGGCGGAAAATTTATTTTGAATAGTTTGTTTTAATGGCATTTACTTACCGAATCATATAGTATATACCTACGTATTGGTTGGCACCGCTTACAAACTATAAAAGTTTTTTCGTTCCAAAGCAACTTGTAATTTAGTTCTTGAAATTATACACACGTATGCGTGACTTGTATATCTGCGCTTTGGTGCATTTTTTTATATAGTTTGCGATGGAGTCTAAAATTTTAACTCATTTATTTACTCTGTGAATGTGTCATACAATACATGATATAACGTAGTCATCAAGAAGTAAATTTTGCTGGTTCTAGCAACTTATGAGCCGTTGTTACGTACGGAAGTTCAGTATAGTTGCATTACCTTGACAAGCGTTAATTTTCTTAATTAGAATTTATTGGTTTGTGGACATACGTCATTACTCATGTTATGTATGTCTATAAACCAATAAATTCTAATTGTAAACTCCCATTGCAACAAACTATTAAAAATCTCGTTAATTTTCTTCATTGCTAGAAAACTGAGGCTGAGTGTTACACCCCGACTGATATTCTGCTAATCGCGGGTCATGCTGTTTCTGTATGTCCCGACCTTAATACATAGTGGGGCGTCTCTCAAAATCACCGCTTAAGAGACGAGACAAACCTCATCACAGACTGAAAACAGGAAATACGTTGCAACAAAGAGCAGTGGCATGAATAGTCAGTGAGTGAGATGTTCAGATTCGGTAGTTGCTAGCACTGACCGAAAATAATACTTAGTACTGATGCTGTTATTTGCTGCTATATTGCTTGCATCACGTTTCCGTAGTTGATGAATCTTGCTTATCTATCGCTTTGAAGCAGATGGTTAACTCACTTTTTTTTCTACAGATCGTAGAGTTTTCTTGGAATTCTTCCGGCTCTGCCGCCGGCTAGCCACCCCACATTTTTTTTGTATCATATAAATGTGAATGCTATAGTTAGACAACAAAAAGCGAGAAAAACGAAGCACGCAAAATCCTCGTTAGTCTGCACGTTGTAGAATTAAATAATGTCACATCGGAAATTAACATAGTACTGTGTGAAACATTCCTGGAACGTAGAAGCGAAGGCCTGAGGAAATATACTGTTTGGCGTACTTTTGTTTTGATGTCAGTGATTCTCGTTCAACTCTTCGTTGATAGTACGTATAACTTTTACAAGGCAAATGCGTCTAGCCGGATATAATACGACAACTTATTTAGTAACAAGCAATAACTACTTCAAAGATCTTGCTACCTCTCGATATAACAACTACTCAAATAACCGGACAATGTTTTATTGATATAAACGGTACTTCGTGTGTTAAAAATATGTTGATCGTGAATAGTTAACAGTAGTGAGTAATTAAGAAAAAACTGAATACACGGTACAACTTTGTTGTTCATACAATCCCCTTTCATGCAAATGTTAAAAGTGACATAGTTGTAACACAATCTCAATTTTGTTGCCACAAATTCAAATAATATTAACTTTATTGCTGTCCCAAGTTAAATACTTCTTTAAAATGTTACTCATAAGAGTAGTTTAATACAATAATGCCTATATTCATAGGCATGTAACTTGTGTCTGTATCATTAGTGTTTGAGTGATTTTTAAATATATCTTTTAAGGTTATTTGGTAGTTCAGTGCTAATTATGTTGTTTATCTGAAACATGAAGCCAAAATTATTCAAAAGTTTTTTGTTTAGTAAGAATTTGGTTCCAGGGAGAGTGGTAATGTTTTCCTCTTTTGTGTTCCATAAAATTATGTTTCTTTCATTCTACAGTCACATACGTTTTAATGCTAAAACCATTTCTGTCCCGATATCACATATTATTGTGCTCCATAATTAAGCTGAGGTTTGCCAGTGAGACACATGTTAAACTATTTATCCTGATTTATTGTGACATACCCGAAGATTTGAGTTGAAGAGAGAGGGTTTTACTGCCCTTTAACAACGAGATATTTATAGCATATGAGGGTGAAGAAATGTGAAGGGACAACACAACATTCAATGCTCTAACCGGGAGTCAAACCCAGAACCTCTCGCACCGCAGACGGGCGCCTAACTGACAACGCTACGGAGACAGGCTACGAAGATTTGAAACTATTTATATGGAGTCTGAGGAGCGTGTGTGTTATGACATGCATTCTTCTCTTTATCTCATACCTCATGGAACCTCAACAACTACATCTTAAGAAGAATTTTTTTAGGAACAAGAGGAAATATGTTGATGAATTTATTGTGATAAGAGACGACAGTTGTTTAACTCTCTAAGTTAATAAAAACGTTGCTTTGCCCAAGTAAAGGATATTAAATATCTTTATTTTAAAACGAAATAACTGAAAATTAATCTGTCGGTTTTAATTCATATTTAATTTTAATCACATCTAAATATCATGGAAACCACTATTCCTCCCTGCCAATTCTAATTTTTTTTCTGACGTTCACCCAGCTCAATGAAATGAACATCACTGAAGTACTAACGAAACTCAACTTTGTTGTCAATACACCTAAAGCTATTGTGATTTTTGGAGACAAAATAAGGACATTCACTCTCAACAAATTTTCAGTACGATAATACGGTTTAATTAAGACCCTTCAGAAAAGAAACTAATTTCCATATATCGCTAACCCAAAATAATAGGAAATACGTTGTATGTTACATATTGAAAACAATTCTATCAAATATATGTGACGATTTGACTATATCAGTTCCCATTTAGAATTTGGAAATAATATTCTAAAATAAAACAGCGTAAATAAGAATTCGTGGCCTTAAACATTCTCTGATGATTAGAGCCATGATTTTGTCGCGAAAAGGTTTTTGAACCAATTTGTTTCAGTGCCTTACGTGCACATCGGCAACTCTGCTTCATGGGTTTTGGCAATTTATCTTTGTTCAGACATGTCTCTCATTTGACTGCGCCAATCAGGAGCAAGTCAATTGTGACAGCATACGTCTGTGATTTGCCAGTGGAACCCCAAGACAAGTGAGAGTTACAATATCCAATCACTGACTATGAAGCAGAGATGCAGGAGTGCACATAAGACATTGAAACCAATTGACGCAAAAATATGTTCGCCATAAAATCGAGCCTCTAGTGATGAGGCATATATAAGCGATAACAAACACCACTTGAAACTTCAGCCGGTTCAGTGCACAGTTTCTCGATGGTGACACTAACCTTCTTGAGATAAATCCTGCCGATGCTCTGGCCAAAGTTCTCTCCTTCCTCTTGGAGAAGCATCTCTAGGATGTCCTCCGTCAACCTCAGAAGCTGCAATCCAAACCACAACACATATAAGTGTATATTATTGTATAGTTCGAGAGCCAGTTGAGGGAATAATACCAGAACACGCCGAGAATACATTCCTGCTGCACAAAGGGGTGAGTTAGTTCACTAAAGTAATGACAGTGGTGAAAAATGTAGCACAAGGGTCGAAAAAAAATTTGCGTCGACAGATGTGTACAGCGCGGTACCAGGAAGTGATGTTACGAGTCTGGTGTACAGGATGTCAGGTGATTCGCGGATACGTAGCCTACTGTGAAGAGTGAATATGGCATAAAAGCTAAGTAAAAAAATACTTGTTGGTAAAATGTTGTTCGGACTTTAATTAAAAAGTTATTTTTCATTAACAAAAGTAGTGAAAGTAAAGGAGGGTAAGGTAATTCGTAGATATGGACTGCACTACATGTATCTGTGATCAAAACTTAGAGAAAATTACTCGTTGGCAAAAAGGCTCCAGGCTCTTAGCTTACGAGGAAAATGACATGGTTGTGTCAGCAACCTGCCCTACGTTCCAGCTCACTAGTATTTTGGAACTACTGTATCTCGTAAACTAATGGCCTGTCGACGTTTTACCAAAGAGTATTTTCTCCTTAGTTTTTGTCACTTATCCACGTGGTTCAGTCCGTATATACGAAAAGTCAAGAAAATTCCCCCCTCACGGTTTTTTTTTTTTTTTTTTTTTTAAATTGAGGTATATTTTCTTATGAACTAAGAGTCTGATGACTTTCTACCAAAGAGTATGTTCTGCTCAGTTTC